>WNGS01162157.1:8795885-8808620 GCA_020271785.1 Procambarus virginalis
CCCCTAACATCATCTTGCGTGGCAAATTCAACTTACAGCAACTAAAATGGAAAAATTGGCAAATGTAGTTATTCCAGAGAGAAATCACGGGAAACAGTCTAGGTGAACACTTACAACACAAGTGACTGTTGCAGAGAATGTGACAGATTTACCTTAACCCCTGGGCTTGCACACCTGTTAATAGCTGAATCCCCATCCCCATGGTGTACAAAAAAAAATCTGAAATTTTTTCTTTGAACATTATAAGTTGTATCCAGAAAGCACAACAAGCCAATTAAAGTCTCTACCTCGTGTGGTCTAGTGTCATGGCCCAGAGAAGTTGTGAATTTTGGTAAAGTGAGGCGGGGCCGCATGAAAATAACTGTCCATTTATTCTCGTTTCTCTATTATTTAGTTCATTTTGTGCTAACAGGTTGTATTAATGTCAGAGTGGTGTTCATTATATTTAACTTTGAAAATATGAGTTCTTTACTGTATATACAGATGTGTGTGTGTGTGTAAATATATACATTATGTATTTTATTCATACTAATATATATTTTAAACCGTACTCTACAGTACACATAGCACATTTTTTTTTTTTAAGCTAACACTAACATTTGCCCAACTCATTTGGGGAGAGGTAGCTTGCAGTCGGCTGGTGACAGCCCTTAGTTCTATGATGATATATGTAATGTGTGCGTGGTCACCCCTCTGCTGCTTTGACTCTGGCGTTTTGTTTGCACTAGATTAGATTAGATTTTTTATTCGGGTAAAAGTACATAAATTGAAGAAGAGTTACAAACATGATGTTGGAATTTAAAGATAGAGCTAGTACATAAAATACTTAAAGCCACTAGTATGCATAGCGTTTCAGGCAAGTGGTGTTTTGCCTTTGTGGGCATTCCTGCACACTGTGCAGTGTTGTGTGAGCCTGGACATCTTGTGTACAGATAACCTTGTGCACTGCATGTGCTCAAGGTTATCTTACTTGTGTGCTCCCTAGTGCTTTTCTTGCACTTTAGGCTTCTCTTCCCTGGGGTGTTCAAGAGGCACTCCCTTAGAAGTTTACCTAGCTTGTGGTGGCTGTCGCCCAGGGTGAGTCAGAGGTCTTCAGATTTTCCTGCCTTCACTCGGGTCGAGGAGTGACATTGGCTGGCATGGGTGTACTGGTTATTTGCAGGCTACACTATAGCATGGCAAGGTAGGTCTTTTTGGCAATCATAGCCAGGCTGTGTTGGCCTACAATGTTGTTTCTATACTTTAATTCACTCCTGCATTATGAGGCACACCATCCTCTTAACTGTTGGTTTGGTTCTGTTGGTATAAATTTGGCTGTTTGTTTTAGGTCTGGCAAAGCGTCTCAATGCCTGGAGTGTCCTGCTTGGTCAATTCCTTCGGGCCTTGGTAATTCTCTGCAGGTTCAGTGGTCTCTGGATATTCCCCACGAACTTGCTCTCACTTCATGTGAGTTTGAGAGCTGTACATCGTTCATGCCATGTGGCAATGTTCATTCCTTCTGCCTCTGCCATGCTACCTGTTGGGTTGGTAACACCTTCAATTCTGAGTCTTGTGGAGTTCGTTCTCATGTGACTACTCTCTTCAGATCCTATTGATGAGGTTCGGGCTTTTCAGCAATGACCACTTTACGAGTTTGATTTGCTAGGTTACAGCAGTCTACGTCGTGTCTGGTTCGATGCCCCGTAGTTACACAGGTTGGTGTTGGGGACCTGGGATTGGAGACATTGGTCAACTTGACCTAGGTTCCATTCATGCTTCCTCTTCCTTTCCCGGTGAGTGTTGTTCACTCTTCTTCTGACCCACCCTCCCTGTTTCCAGTCCTGAAGCATCTGAGGGTTTCGGGTTTGGGATTTGCCTCGGTCAGGTCCATGGGATGACCCTTCAGTTGTGGGCATTAAGGCAGTTGAGTCAGCTAGCTGAGGCGTCTGGTTCTTTCAGCCAGCACCTTCTTCCTTTGAGGTCTTTTCCTCAGACTCTACTTCTGTATTCCAGACAGTGTCGAGGATGCTGACTTTGCCCCGAGGCCATCACTGCGACCTCTGGAGCATGGAGTGAGTCCGAGTTTGGCCTTTGGGTCCTTTTGACCCTTTGTGGTCTTTTGATACCCTCTGAGATGGGGCTCCTCTTGCAGGGGGTGGGGTTTTCATATTCCCCTCCCTATATGAATAAGATTTTGATGTGGCTTACCCTTGGAATCGGTTCTGCTTGCCTTTGTGGCCAATGGGATAATCTTTCCAAAGGTTTCCATCCTCCTGCGGGAACTCAGGAGACCTCTTGGATACGCAGATGTACCCCTCCTGCTAATGAGTTTAGCTTCATGTTCCAATTTTGGATGGGTTGGGGGGTGCTGGAGTCTTTCTGGCTAGCAGATGATCCTTGGTTTTTGCTTGAGGTCGGGCACAGCTTTTTCGTACCATACTCATGTTGGCGTATGGTGTCATCTATTTCAGGCGTTTTTTGAGGGAGGGGGGGAGTGCTTCCTTCGTGCCCCTCAATGACTGCCTGTTTGTACCTTCTCTTCTTCAGGACTTGGGTGTTGTACAGCTCCACACTCGAGTTCCCTTGTCGGCTGTGTTGGTGGTAGATGATTTTTTCACCCATCAGCACTTGAGTTCTGTTGTGCACTTCCTTTCCCTCCTCAGAATTCATTGTGATTGGCTCTCGGAGGATGCTGATGCGCTCTGCAGGGCTTCTCCTTCGACCTTCTCCTCTGCTCTGTGCATCTGGTATTTCTGATGCAAGTTTATCGTCATTTATGTAGTGATTAGTGCTATGGTGGAGAGATTGTTTCAGTAATTTAATATAAATTTCTAGACACACGAGCTTCGAGGGCAGATGTGGGAAGGAGGTAAAACAATAGTAGCTTTATCAATAAATATGTAAACTTTCTTCATAATTTATTCTCATGAATAACTTTAATTTCTAGGAATTCATGTCTGATGCAGCCTCAAAGTGGGTAAGGATGTCAGATGACGAGAAACATGTGTTTCAAGAAGAAGCCAAAAAACTTCAAGAACAATATAATTGTGAACTTGCGTACTGGGAGGAGAAGTGAGTATCGTTTGTTAATACAAGCCAACACACAAGTGAATAAACACATTTGATTTTAAATGAAGGAGTTATCAAACAATAGTTAGATTTGTAATATAGTATAGTGATTATTACTGTTTTGTTAATGATTGAGGGGCGGCGATGATCGAGATTGGATGCGCCCATTATTACTGTTTTAGTGGATTTGTTGTACCTAATAGTCAGGACTGCACTACTTGGCCTTGTAAGCAAGGCTTAAGTTGCTTAACAGGCACAGCAATTTGTATTACAGTAGTTTCAAATGTTTCTTTCCATTTCCTTGAAACTTCAGCTTGCCTCAGTCCTAACAATATTAATAAAGCACATTATATTAAGAACATGAATTGCAGACCTAGTTATGTTAAAGTTAGGTTTGGTCAAGTTTGATCAAATCTCTGTTTTGAATCAAATAAAAAGATCCCAATCATATACCATTATAGTACAAGGAAAATCTTTGATTCCATATGAAAAAATGTATGAAAAGTTTAATATTTCAAGAAAATTCAAGTTGTTAGGCAGCTTTGGCTATTAGGTATTACAGATTCATTATGTAAAAGTTTCATAGTAAATGATCCATGTATTTTTTTTTGGGGGGGCCTTTACATGACACATGCCTATTGTGTAGAGATGAGCAAACTAGCTAACAGAGCAACAAGAATTGTTAAACAGTTGTAGTCACATATTAGAGTTCTAAAATGGCTATCAATTTGTTTGTATTGACTTGTTTACCTTGATGTATTTCATAAATAACTTGCACTTGTAAATCTAAAAATATTAATTTGTTACGGTGGGGACAATATCCTCTATAAAGCCTTTCACGGCTGCACCCTCTGGAACCTTTTATTAATCTCCAGTTAATACTTTTGTTGTGCATTTTTATTACATTGATGGTTAAATAACTTACTGCACCTTTATCACTTTACTGAAAGTACTGAGAAAATTTCATAGTGGGGAAAATCAAGATTGAGTGTACAAATCTTGTACACAATTACAGGATAATTACAATTGTCCCCTGTACAACAATTACAAGGGACATGTAATTAAATGTCTTTTCCTGGTGGGCCTTCAGTAGCTTCCCAAGCTTAAATTTGGTAACAGTAAGCCTTAGCCTAACATACCAGTCCTCTGAGGACCATCCATCCCCCTACCAGAGGTCAGAACCAAAATCTGGCTCACTCTTGCAGGTGATGGGATCTTAAGAATCAGATTTGTTCAAAACCACAAAAAGAAAACACTGGAAAGTGTGTGCACAATAAGACAAGCTATTTCTTGAAGGAATTTAGGTTACCCCCTTGGTAAGGGCAAACCCTCCATTGCCATTGGGTTACTTCGGTTACCTCATTACCGTGACTGATGCCCCTGACCACCCAGATAGCAGCCCTGGTTACTTGAGGTCTCAGTCTGCCTGCACCTTCACTCTGGAGCCTCTCGTACAAAACTGCCCATAACCCTACACGAAAGAAGAGACCAGAGTGAGGATGAGGAGCTACTGATGGGTATGCCTTGCACGTTCTTTTGTCAGGGTCAGGGTTTTAGTTTCCTTCAACTTCAGCCTCCTCTGCCTTTTCTGGCAAACAATTAAACTTCAACTTTATGGAGGAGTCCTTTGGTAATTGATACTTGGATTCTCTGGCTGGAGGTTCATCACACTTTTTGTCTTGTTGCTGCTGTTCATCGCCACTTGCTTGTGGTTAGCTTGAGCCAGCCAGACATGTTCGTTGGGCTCACAATGTTTGTAAATTTGCAGCTTTGTCTGCTTTTTTTGACACTATCTTGTTGGCTAACATTTTCCATTTTCCTAATGGTAATGGAAACATTTTCCATTTTGCCATACGTTCAAGTCGCCAAGGAAGATGATATTTGGGCCAGGGTTTGTGAGGTTTTCTAAGCAGTATTATATTTTTGTAAGTTGGTCTTTAAATTGCTGAGGATTTCATCTGGTTATTATACAAGGACAATCACCACATTTTGAATTTCTATTTTCAGTATCAGCACTTCCACCATATCATGTGTGGTGTTTAGCAGCTCCTTGCAGACGCGTGTGTCTTTGATGTAGAGGCTGACCCCACCCTTGTAGCCTGTGTTTTCTAACACATCTGAAAAGATTGAATTCTGGTATCCATATCTGTCATAATATTCTCTTGTGTTAGTTTCAATTAAAGCTGTAAGCATTGCATTTGCCTCATTTAGGTGACCAGCTAGAAAGAAGACTATTTGTTTTGTGTGTTTTGCTGTCTTGTTTGTTGGCAAATAAGAAAGATGTTATCGTATTTGTGGCAGTGCTGGGTATTTTACTTGCTGTCAATAAAAGGTATCGGCATCTCTCCCATATTATCTTGATCTATATTAAGCCTTATCATTAACAATATTAGTGTCTTGTGTTAATTTAGGTGTGATCACCTGTTTGTACAATATATTATTATTTTTGTTTTCCATTTACCCCCAACTAAAGCAATATCAATCTCAGGTCTTGACAGATTAAGACAAATGCATATTTTTTTAGCTTGATTCCTATACATAATTTTATTTTTCCAGAATGAGAATGATCGGCAGAGATGATCTAATACATAATCATCAACAGTTGGTCCAGTTGAAAGCCTCTGCTATCCAGAATAATAGCACTATGAAAGAAAAAGTGAATTTGATAGCTACACAAGCAGACATGGATTAGGCCCAGCTTCAGATTACAATGGATCAAATAATAGGTACTAATTATAGTAAAATTTAAATGATTTTATTAACAATTTTGTTTTTGTGTATTTTATTAAATTTAACCTACTACAATGAGTTATATTTTGTTAAACACAAAATAATATTAAAACATAAGTATTGGAACATAAACATATAATTATTTATTATCTACCTAGGTTACAGGAAGGTTCCCCAGCAAGCCCCTGGCATTTGGCACATCAGCCCTTGTGAGACTGAAGAGACCTGCCTAATGAACTCCCCTAACTACATAAATGATAAAATCTCTCGAAAGCTAATGTGACCTCGATCACCCCCCTACCTCCCCTGCTCATTTGGGGGGAGTGGGGAAGTGGCACACCACATCAAGGTGTCAGCTGTCAGTTCTGGAGCAGTTGCATAAACAAGACCCACTCAAGTACCTGGAAGGAAGAAGGGGGATATTAGAGCGCCACTGAGGCTCTAATTGCAGAAATTGGTGGTTCTTTACATTAAATACTGGATTTCTTTTTTTTTTGGGGGGGGGGAGGGGGAAGAGGCCTTTGTGGCTCCCTGAAGATAACTACATAGGAAGAAGGTAGAAACACAAAGGACCTCACCAGAGGGTTGGGTGAACTGCAAAGGCAAGACAAAGAAGAGATCTCGGCAAACAAAAAAGTGCCCACCAGATACCATGGGATACCATGAAAGAAGCTACCTGCCTGCCATAAAGATGAAAATGATGCTTAAAAACCTCTAGACATGAAGAGCCAAGGAGAAGGTTGAACCAGCGAAATACATCACTGAGCCTCCACCTTACCACAAAGGTGGAACCTCGGAAAAACAACTGGGTTTGGACACCATGCAAGCAGCACCTGACAGGAACCGGGACAGACTATTCACAAGAATGTTGAACACTACCTGAACATCAACTGTGCAGAGAAACAAACCCCGAGAAACCAGCAGAAGAGCTACTTACAACATCCAACTCCAAAGAGCGGTGAAGTTGGTCAGTTTCTTCCTCTCGGGTTTGGGTCTTTCCAGACAGGCTTTCTCTCCTCACCTGCATCAGGTTCTTTTTGGGGGGTTATCTTGAGATGATTTCGGGGCTTTAGTGTCCCCGCGGCCCGGTCCTCGACCAGGCCTCCACCCCAGGAAGCAGCCCGTGACAGCAGACTAACACCCAGGTACCTATTTTCCTGCTAGGTAACAGGGGCATAGGGTGAAAGAAACTCGGCCCATTGTTTCTCGCCGGCGCCTGGGATTGAACCCAGGACCACAGGATCATAAGTCCAGTGTGCTGTCCACTCGGCCGACCGGCTCCCCGGTCGGCCAAGGGGTGCCAGTCGGGTGCCATGCACAAAGCCACCCTGGGTGGGGTGGCTTTGTGCGTGGTCGAGGCGACTTCATCCCTACTGAGGGTTCCCACGTCTTATTGGTCCTCAAACAGGACTCTGGACTTCTGGTTCATTCTCGACCCTTTATGGTTGAACTGGTTCATACCTTGCCCCTCTTTCTGGATGATCACACTGTCCCTGAACCTTGTTCAGGGAGTGTATGTGTGAAAGTTCATGTGAATGACACAGCGAAAGGCAAGACTATATATTGTGTTCACTTGAGACATACTGTACTGTGAAATTTAGGTCTCCAGCCCTATCCACAAAGAGAGGTGATAGAGTTCCCAGATGTACCAGAGTTAAATTATTGGGACAGCCTAGTGAAGGGGCCCAGCAAGATGTTATTTGTAAAGTATCTGGGTGATATGAATGTGTGTGTACAGCATATTTATGTGGTGATATGACCAGGTGAACCAACTCCTCATAGGGGAGTGTTATTGGTGGACATCAGCTGAGAGAACTTAATGATGAACGTGTCATTTCACTTGGTCTGGACAGTAGAGCGACGGTCTCACTTCTTGCAGGTCGGCATTCAATCTCCGACTGTCCAAGTGGCTGGGCACCATTCCTTCCTCCGGTCCCATCCCAAATCCTTATCCTGACCACCGTCCAAGTGCTATAAAGTCGTAATGGCTTGGTGCTTTCCCCTTGATTAAAAGTTATTTTCCAACTTTGAAGTTTTTCTTATCTCCGTGAGTCTGGAGTTATATAGCAAAAGAGTAATAAAACCCCCAGATGGTTTCTTGAGAAGTTGAGTACTAGTTAAGAAGGGAAGAAACCAGTAGAGGAGAGGTCATGTGAGCACCATATCGGAGAGGAATGCTACGCCACCAATATTGAGATATGGTACATGACTGCAGGTGGACCGATGTGTGTTTCTCTACAGGTAACAAGGGGCGAGGCATATCCAGATGACTCAAAGTGGTACTGGTGGAGTGCCAGTGATAGCATTGGAGTGTGTGTGTGAAAGATTGTTTTCCTTATTGTTGGGGGGGGGGGTAGATCCATTACATAGGGACTGGGTGCTACATAGCCTTCCCGGTTTGGTGCCTTCTATTGATAATTGCTTACTTACATAGGCTCTGGAGCCTTTCTAGAGACCCTGGAACAGTTGCATGCAATCCGCAACAGTGCCTGGTTCTCTGCAATACATTCAGGTGTTATAGACCCTTTTTGAATACTGTATGTGCTTTCCTATCTATTCAAATGGGTAGGACATATGTGAACTTTGTAGACATCTTTAAGAGAAAACTAGATAGTTTTTTTTCAAGAAGTGATGGACCAACCAAGCTGTGGTGGAAATGTGGGCCTGTGGGTCGCTCCAAGCAACAGCCTGTTGGACCAAGCTCTTGCAAGTCAGGCTTGGCTTTGAGCTGGGCTTGGGGAGTAGAATAACTCAGAACCCCTCAGGCCTTGGGCTGGGCTTGGGGAGTAAAACTCCCAGAACCCCATCAAGCAGGGGTAAATTACTATCTATTCAAATAGGCATCTTACTACCTATACAGAAAGGTAGCTTTCTGCTTATTCAGATAGGTACCTTTCTATCTGGTCAGACATACTTTTCTACTTATATGAAAACTAGTTACTGTCCTCTACATGCACCTCTTCTTATTCAAATAGGTATGCTTTTACCTATTCAAATCTTTATGCTTTTTCCATGCTCTCTGTCTCCTGCTTTCTCGTTGTCAATCCTCCGTTGTGATTGTAGTTGACTCGAAGTGCCTTTATGGCTCTCGGGTCCTTTAATCCTGTTCATCCGGTAGTCGTCGAGATTCAACATTGGCTGTTTCTTATCTCTAGTAAATTTAAATCCATGGAGTATTGCTGGGTTCCCAGCCATGTTGGCGTTTCTTTAAATGAGCGTACGGATGCTGCCGCTAGAGAGGCTATCTGCTCATGTCCCGTTTCCCGTAAAGGTATTGCTTTTTCAGACTTTTATCCGGTAATTCATTCCTTGCCCGTTGGCAGGGTTGTTGGTAACAAACTGCGTACTCTTAAGCGTTGTGTGTCCCCGTGGCCTTCCTCCTGCCACCGTAACCAGCTGTGGGAAACGACTCTAGCGCGGTTGCGTCTTGGCCATACTCGCTAACTCGCGGTCACTTAATGAAGCGCTGCCCAGCTCCTTATTGTCCAAATTGCATTGTCCCTCTTACTGTCGTGCATGTCCTTGTTGAATGTCCTGACTTCCAGGACGAGCGTGTGTCTTGCTTTACGACCGCCCCTTGCAGTCACTTGTCCCTCGATAGAATTCTTGGTGAATCGGATACTTTTGATCGCCTTCTTCGTTTCTGCTCTCGTATTGGCATCCTTGGCGATATTTATTGCCCTCTGATTATTTTGCACATTTGATGGTGCTACATAACCTTCCCAGTTTGGTGCCTTCTTTTGATAATTACTTACCTATTCAAATACTGTAGGTCCTTTTCATGAGTAAGTACAGTACTTTTCTACCTATCCTTATTAAAACACGTTACTGTCTTCTACATGTGCATTTTCTGCATATTCAAATAGGTATTTTTCTACCTATTCAAATATATAGGAACCTTTCTACATACTCAAATTCATATCACATCCTTATGAAAACTAGATACTGTCTCAATCTGTTGAAATTTATTATTACAAAATTTTACATGTACCTATTCTACTATTTATATAGGAACTTTCTACCTAGTCAGATAGGTACTTTTCTACATAGTCTTATGTAAACTAGTTACCGTCTCCTAAACTGTAGGAATCTGTTGCTACAAATTTATACATTTACCTATTTAAATAGGTACTTTTCTATCCTTATGGAAATTAGTCTTCCAAATTTGTTGGGCTTATTGCAAATTTGAACATATAGCTATTCAAATAGGTACTTTCTACCTATTCTATTGATAATTACTTTCTACCTATTCAAATAGGTACTTTTGTCCTTATGAAAATTGTTCCAAATTTGTTGGACTTATTATTGCAAATTTGAACATATACCTATTCAAATAGGTACTTTCTACCTATTAAAATAGGTACTTTCTACCTATTCAAATAGGTACTTTCTACCTATTCAAATAGGTACTTTCTACCTATTCAAATAGGTACTTTTGTCCTTATACAAATTAGTTTTCCACATTTGTTATTGCAATTTGAACATATATCTATTCAAATAGGTACTTTTTCTATTATAAATATACTGTTCCACATGTTGGACTTTATTATTGCAAATTTGAGCATATACCTATTTTACCTATTCAATAGGTCCAACCTATTCAAATAGGTAATTTCTACCTATTCAAATAGGTACTTTTTCTATTATGAATATTACTGTGTTCCACATTTGTTGGATTTTATTATTGCAAATTTGAACATATACCTATTCAAATAGGTCCGACCTATTCAAATAGGTACTTTCTACCTATTCAAATAGGTACTTTTTGTTATGAATATTACTGTGTTCCACATTTGTTTAAATTTATTATTGCAAATTTGAATATACCTATTCAAATAGGTACAACCTATTCAAATAGGTACGACCTATTCAAATAGGTACGACCTATTCAAATAGGTATTTTCAATGTATCCTTGTAAACACTAGTGTTCTACATTTGTGGGAATTTATTAATACAAATTTGTTCATGTACCTATTTATTATCACCATGGGAAGATTCATGGACAACAATGCAAGGGTCGGGGAAAAAGTACTTGCGCGCATACATGTCTGAAATGTAACCCAAAGTTTAATGCCTTCCCACTTATAAAAAAAAAAAAAAAAAAAAAAAACCGCAGGTTATCTCGATTTCGGGGCTTAGTGTCCCCGTGGCCTGGCCCTCGAACAGGCCTCCACCCCCAGGAAGCAGCCGTCTAACTCCCAGGTACCTATTTACTGCTAGGTAACAGGGACATCAGGGTGGAAACATTTTGCCCATTTGTCTCCACTCCACCGGCGATCGAACCTGGAACCCCAGAACTACGAATCTGAAGTGCTGTCCACCCAACTGTCAGGTGCTGACTCGGGTAGTTTTTATTTTTTTTTTTTTTTTTTTTTTTTTTTTTTTTTTTGCAAATCCTTTAATTTCTCAAATTGGGTAGTGCAAAAAAAATGGCAATGTTATGAAAAGTCTCTTTGATGGATCCTTGGGACCCTCCCTTCGCCATGCAGAGGAGACGGTAGGCTTTGGTTTTCTTGTCTTCCTGGCTAAATGACAGGTTCAAGGCTAGACCGATTGAGGAGGATGGCGAGTAGTCCTTTGTAGTGTGCAGGTACAACAAGAGTGATACCTAGCAGGTACTAATGAGTGAAACAGTTTCATGATAGTCTGTTTTGTGGCATCGTGGCCTCATTTTCTATGCTGTGGTTTATTATAGATTCTATATTTAGGTTCTCCCACTGTTCTGTTGTCTTGATAGGGCAATCAAGAAACCCCTGCTGCTTGTATCTCTAGAGGTACAGGGTGATTGGCCTCTGGCAGGCTTACAATAACTTGCAAGGGCCTAGTGTGGATTAAACTGAGAGTTCTAAGGAGCCACAATGGGGAGCCCTCCAGGAAAGATTACAGATGTACCCAGAACTGAAATATAATTGCTGGTGTGTAACATTTACACATTGTAGTCATATAAGTATCTACTGCAGAACTTTCAATATTGAACAGTACGGGGTACAGAAAGTAATTATCCAAAGTCAACAAGCAACAAACCATTATACAGGGTAAAAGAAACACGTCTGTTTACATGTACACAAAGTGAAACCGTTGACTCTGATTTTAGATGATGCCTCTTATTATTTCATTAAATGTACCAAATGTACTACCTTTATTATTAGCAAGATGTGGATCCTAATACAAGCTTTATTTTTAAGTATTGTTCACTTAAGATTTGGTATCCATCACACCAGCATTTCTTTCAGACACTGAACACAATTTCGCGCAAGAAAAATTGACTATGATCTTCCTATTACGACCGACTTCTTATATCACTTCATGGGTAAGGATGAATCGAGTCACCAGCTGTTTCTGCAATGCTGCCGTCTGAAAAAAAAAAAAGTTTTATACACACAAAACAAAACCGGAGAACTATCCCCTACCCTACCTATTGGTAGCAAGGTATGGAAGATACAGTAGTTCATTACGTGAAGAATAACTACAGTTTTTGTGGGATATTCTGATGGTTTTATCTTTGTCTAAGTTATGAGGAAAATACTTGCAGTTCTACCAGCAACTAGTGTATACACTGGGATGTTGGCACAAATTGTTAGAGCCCCATTGATTCTTTATGTTTTACTTTCATTCCACATTCAAACTTTTGAATTTAAGACTATTGACTTTCCAGTACTGTACTTTCAGCAGTGCATATATTAATTTTAAAATTATGCTATTTCATGTAACTTATCATGTTCCAAGTTCCTATGATCACTTTCTACAAAATTTGAATATTGGGGATGTTAGTACACTCCTAATTACAAACTGTTGATAATGAACAAATCTATGAACCTACAAAGAAACTTCATTAGAGAAGTAACAGTAAGCCCCCCTTTTTTTTTTTTTTTACTTCAATATAATTTACCTGCAGACATTAATACAGTATTTTATTCCTTTTAACAATTCTAATATAATCTATCCATGCTGATTTT
>WNGS01162157.1:8816263-8844832 GCA_020271785.1 Procambarus virginalis
TGTGGGTGAAGAAGCATATGTTTTCTGGTCTACATTGTGGCTGTTGAGCTTGAAACCGTTGCTCCTTGTTTGTTACATCTGACATTTTTTTTTAAAGAAAGGGTCTGGAAAAATGTCTTCCTATTGTTCCGTATTTTAAAAGTTTCGAGATCAGCTCTGTCATGTCTGGTTTGTGGTCTTGTTAGCTCTGTGTCCTCAACCGTTCCTGGTATTAGAGTCGACTTAGTTCAGGATTTATTTTTTGTCACCTGGCGTTGAATTTTCTCCAAAGAAGATGTGTCTTTCTGAAGTCTCCTTGCTTTTTACAACAATACAGGCGGAGAGATTAGAAGGCACCAGAGATTTATAATGCTGAGTAACTATCTTCTTTTCCTTAAAGTCAAAGATACCCTTGAGTAATCCCAGGGTTAGATTAGCTTTTTAATGCAATTCTTATACTTGCTCAGTGATTATCTTATTTTTTTAAATCTTTTCATGATGCTTCCATGTCTTGATCACCTATTAGTTCCCTCCAGGATGTGCTTTGCAATTCCTAACTCGTTTCTTGATAATCTCCTCAAGGGTAGTCTAGTAAATCATCCTCCTGGACCTTTACATGGGCTTCTGGAATATTAATTCATCTTAGAATATCGTGATCACGTGAAGTGGTGAGCTTTTTCCTGTATTTCAATATGTTAGCACAAGATCTAGAATGCTGAACCACGTACCGCACTCCCCGCGGTGCAGCGGAAAAGCACTTGCTAAGCGCTTCGCGAGCGCTTTGGCTTGGGCTCGTATCCTGGCCGAGGAGGAGTGACTGGGCGCAAATCCTTAACTGCTGCCTCTGTTCACCCAGCAGTGAATGGGTACCTGGTTGTTAAACGATTTGGCGGGTCGTATTCCGGAGAAAATTAGTATTATGGACCTGCCCGAAAAACGCTATGCGTGCTGGTGGCTGTACAAGAACTCTCACAAGAGCTGGTATTACCTCAAGAGGTCTCTGCCACAGGCTATGTGAGAAAGAAGTCCTCTACTAGGTCAAGAAATTGTTCTCCTTCGGCTTATGTGATGTTCAATTCTCCCAATCTATTGTCTCGTGGTTAAAGTATTCCATTATAAGGGTTTGGGTTTCCGAAGCCGCCTTGACCACACATCACAGAAGAAACATGCAGTAACCTCGACCCAAGAGCCAAAGCTCAACCCCCGCAAGCACGACTAGGTGAGCACACACAAGGATGCCCTTGAAAATAGCTGATTTATTGGACTTAAAAACATATAATTTTTACCCTATTGAACAAAAAGGGTAATACATGCAAACTACATTTTAGACATGCAAAGCGAACAGACCTAACATTTGAAACTTGAGCTGCGTGAATATAAATAATTAATATGCCGCACTGACTAATACAAAATTCATAGAGCAGAAAAAATTAAAACTTTATGATATGCAAACACTCGAATTAAATAATAGTGTCGTTTCATTATTTATTTTGCTAATTTAGAACAAGAAGCGTAACGAAGCCTCAGATAAAGCCTACTGAGACCTGTGAAGGTGCGTACCCCTTCACAGTACCGTAGACAAGGTGTGTACCCCTCACAGTACCATAGACAAGGTGTGTGTACCCCCTCACAGTACCGTAGACATGGTGTGTACCCCTCACCGTACCGTAGACAAGGTGTGTACCCCTCACCGTACCGTAGAGATGGTGTGTACCCCTCACAGTACCGTAGATAAGGTGTGTGTACCCCTCACAGTACAATAGACAAGGTGTGTACCCCTCACAGTACCGTAGACAAGGTGTGTACCCCTCACAGTACCGTAAACAAGCTGGAGACCCTAAGGCAGTTCGTTGTTGACTTAATTCTCGTTTTGGCAGCTCCTGCGACGGCGCTGGAACCAAGCGTAATAGCGTACGCCTTTCCACTGGAAAATTTCAGCATCGTGGAGAGAGGGGGGGGAGGGGCTGCTACATGGGTAACAGCTTCTCCCCCATATCAACCTACCTAGGCTTTGCGTCATGGGGAGAATACTTCAGCATCGACAACCAGAGCGCAACTCCATAGTCATCTGAGACTGCAGGATGCCTACTATTAATTCGTTGCGGGTAAATTCAGGTATAAATAATCGTTGGAGGATTTAACGCAGTTTCCTAAATGAAGATTAGTATTTTGAACTCTTAATAAACCCTGTAATCACAGAAGTTAAAATTAATACAACATATTTTGTAGTTTTGAATTTTATGTTGCAGCTAAAGTGAAAAGACAATATATATTGTCTGGGATCATAATATCTGCCTCTCTAATGTTGTTGGAGTTCTCTGTTATATCTATGATGTTGTTGGCATTCACTGCTGTCTGTCTGGTGTTGTAGGAGGTCCCTGCTGCCTCTCTGGTGTTGTTGAAGCTTCCTGCTGTCTCTCTGGTGTTATTGAAGCTTCCGGCTGTCTCTCTGCTGTTGTTGAAGCTTCCTGCTGTCTCTCTGGTGTTGTTGAAGCTTCCTGCTGTCTCTCTGGTGTTGTTGGAGCTTCCTGCTGTCTCTCTGGTGTTGTTGGAGCTTCCTGCTGTCTCTCTGGTGTTGTTGAAGCTTCCTGCTGTCTCTCTGCTGTTGTTGGAGCTTCCTGCTGTCTCTCTGGTGTTGTTGGAGCTTCCTGCTGTCTCTCTGGTGTTGTTGGAGCTTCCTGCTGTCTCTCTGGTGTTGTTGGAGCTTCCTGCTGTCTCTCTGCTGTTGTTGGAGCTTCCTGCTGTCTCTCTGCTGTTGTTGGAGCTTCCTGCTGTCTCTCTGGTGTTATTGAAGCTTCCTGCTGTCTCTCTGGTGTTGTTGGAGCTTCCTGCTGTCTCTCTGGTGTTGTTGAAGTTTCCTGCTGTCTCTCTGGTGTTGCTGGAGCTTCCTGCTGTCTCTCTGGTGTTGTTGGAGCTTCCTGCTGTCTCTCTGGTGTTGTTGAAGTTTCCTGCTGTCTCTCTGGTGTTGCTGGAGCTTCCTGCTGTCTCTCTGGTGTTGTTGAAGCTTCCTGCTGTCTCTCTGGTGTTGTTGAAGCTTCCTGCTGTCTCTCTGCTGTTGTTGAAGCTTCCTGCTGTCTCTCTGCTGTTGTTGAAGCTTCCTGCTGTCTCTCTGCTGTTGTTGGAGCTTCCTGCTGTCTCTCTGGTGTTATTGAAGCTTCCTGCTGTCTCTCTGCTGTTGTTGGAGCTTCCTGCTGTCTCTCTGGTGTTGCTGGAGCTCTCTGCTGTCTCTCTGGTGTTGTTGAAGCTCTCTGCTGGCTCTCTATATTTCCAACACAACGCACTAATGTGTTGGCAAACTTTTCAGTGGAGAATGTGTGTTAATTAGAGTTACCCGGGGAACAGAGGCGGTGGTGTCGGCTTTATCGTACAAAGTTACGTTTCAACATACTCAGCATGATCAAAATTACTTGCTAGAATGATGTTACTTTCGTTAAATTTTTATGTCACGAAAGTAACGTAAATGTTACTTTCTCGTAAATGTTACTTTCTCGTAAATGTTACTTTCTCGTAAAGCAACCAATACGTCGACCGCAACTTTTATTATTGTAATTATTGATGTAGTTAACTGTGGGATATTTAATAAATTCTATAATACACTTGCACTGTATCTAGTGCTATACCCAATCCCCTCCCCCCTAATATATGTACCTAAGCCATATAACTTTTTCATTGTTATCATTGCTATCATCTTATATCATGGTTGTTATATTGAACATCATATTTTACCGCATTATACCTTGAAGTAATCCTCAAATTATGCTACAATGTACCTGTTGATAACCTTCAAATTTAACATCATTGTACCTACTAATCTTTGTCAAATTTTCTTACAATGTACCTGTTAAATTTTTTTAATATTTTGTTAGAAATTACCTACTTAAAATTATCTGTTTGATTCAGGACCTGCCCGAAACCCTACGCGTGTTAGTGGCTTTACAAGAATGTAAAAACATCAATGCTATGTACTCTCATAAACCCAATATATACCTTCTTGTATGTAAGTAAATAAATATATAAATAAATAATTCTTAGTGGTGCCACTGCACAAAGCTGAGGCGCTGCGTATGCGTATACATACAGGCCTTCCTCTTAAGATTTCTCAAAGTCAAGAAAACGATAAATTGAAATATCAAACCCGTTCCCTTACGAGTTTGTGCTTGTATGCGCAAGCAGGTTAAACATCGACGTAATTCAAAATGAAATCGGCTCACGAAAGTGACGTACCTGTCCCGTTTTCTGTTGTGGGTTCTCTGGCTTAGGCTGTTAGGTTACGAGAGGAAACGTTCAATTAACGGTTTTCGTGACGTTTTGAAACCTTAGGATAACTTCCTGCCCTCCTAACCTACCAGAGGACCCTTAACTGGAAAGATTTTTTGAAAAAAAAATAAAATTTTATTTCAATTATTTTTAACTTTCAAATTACGGCATTTTTTGCCGTATCGCATACGAGCGAAAAGCGATGTAATTTGTAGGAGGACGGGTTGCACACCTGTCATGCGGGTGTGAGGTGAGTTCAAACCTCACACCTGTCATGCAGGTGTGAGGAGCGTCCAAGCGTCCCTCACAACATGAATCGTGAGTGACAACCTCTCATTAATATTCCCATGAGACTTGGACTGGAAACTAGTCTACTGTTTAATATATTCGGATAACGCGAGGTGAGTGGACCAATAACGTTCATTGTGCTCTTAAGGAAGACTAGGAATCTAATAATAATAAATTAGATCTAATAAATATCTAATAATACCTATGGGTACTGGTCAAGTGTCCGGATGTTTCTCCACATTTTTATCTTGGAATGATAGATAGGCGAGTATGGTGTTAATTAAATCCGGGTCGGAAGAAAGGAGAGGCAAGATTAAGAATGACTGAGGGTCATTATTAATCATCTAAGGATAGGTATAATCACCCTATCAATGCTTACCTGTCAGTGGTTACGGGATGTGGAGTCTAGCTTACGTCCCCCGCCTGCTATACTAGCCTTATTTTATCTGTTGTATAACTCCCAGCTAAACTACCAACGCACACACACACCACACACACACACACACACACACACACACACACACACACACACACCACACACACACAACACACACCACACAACACACACGCACGCACACACACACACACATCGTGGTATTAGCAAAAAGCAGCCCGCCTGCTAATCATAACTCATACTCTCTTAACCCCCAATGTACCTTCTTGTATATAAACAAATAAATAACAAATAAATAAACAAATAAATAAATAAATACTATATTTCCCCATTTCCAATTATTCGCACACCCTCCGTCACTATGTGATGGAGAGCGAAAAGATACGTGAATTTAGAGACAATTCTATAACCAATGTTCCAGCGATGTGTAAATATTTCATTCAAAATGATCTGCTACCAGAAATTTTAGCCAAATATCCCCAGTTTGCTAACTGTAGGTAGTAACTGAGTGATTGTAACCTATCCACCGCTGCCCACTGGATGGGGGCGGTGTGCAGGACAAACATATAAATTTTGACACTAGCTCTTCACATGTCAGTTGCTTAATTTAGAACCTGTACTTGAGGTCGATCTCGAACCCATTGTTGATGTGACGACTTATATTGAATTTTGTAACTAGCTCATCAAGATTGTAACTTGCTTAGCTAAATGAATTGTGGGGTTCAGTCCCTGAGCCCATTATGTGCCTCTGTAACCCTTTCCACTACCGCCCACAAGATGGGTATGGGGTGCATAATAAATGAACTAAACTAACTAAACAAACTTTCCCTTCACCTGTGCCTCTCCGTTCTCTTTTTCTTCAACCGCCCCCTCACACAAAACAAAATTACACCAGTCAGCACTTTAGCTGGTCTTATGCACTTGAATCTGATATACGAGGCTACAGGAGTGTTTTCTTGGTGTAGCCAGAATATCTTGATGTTTGTGATGTGGTTGAGACTAGGCTATGCTTATGTGTATGTAAATTTTTGTGGAGAGTCAAGTTGGTATTTAATAGAACTCTGAAGTATTTTCCGTTCACTCTCCTCCCACTTTCACACGTCAGCTCCCACCAGCACTTGTGCTGTGTTTTAGCATCCTGTGAGGTTATGCATCAGCTCTCTCGATCGACCGATGGACAATTTCTTGTTGTTTTACGTCAGCGAGTTAGCATATGTTCTTTGAGTTCTGTGCTCAGTCATACGATTTGTCTGTACGATTTCATGACGGACTGAACAATTAGTGTCTGGGCAGGAACGATCTTAGAAAGAGTTGATAGAAGCTGAGGACCCTTACAAGCAGTACTAAGAAGCTGTTGGAAGGTCAATTGACTCCCCCCAAAAGTATTGACCTGCAGGTATAAGGGAGGAACAAGCTGTACAAGATGGTGGTTATCGTGACCACACCGCCGGTAATCCTGTCCAGTTGTCCCTCATGGCGTGTGGAGCTGGTGGTGAGTTTATTGAGAACAAATTATGCTATTCACCCACTATAAATCCTACTCTAACACGGGCCAACAGTTCAGAAATTTAGACATGGAACAAAACCCTCAGAGATCACACTTTACCTTAAGACTTCTGTCTCTCCATCCGGTGGATTCACTCTGTCTCTCCATCCGGTGGATTCACTCTGTCTCTCCATCCGGTGGATTCACTCTGTCTCTCCATCCGGTGGATTCACTCTGTCTCTCCATCCGGTGGATTCACTCTGTCTCTCCATCCGGTGGATTCACTCTGTCTCTCCATCCGGTGGATTCACTCTGTCTCTCCATCCGGTGGTTTCACTCTGTCTCTCCCTGGCTGTGTGATGTTCTCACAGACGCACTCTGGACCCTGGTGTCCGGCACTCTCCCTGCTATGCCAGTAACACCTCCACCAGGCTCAGGAATCTGTACACCGGTTGATTGACAGTTGAGAGACTCTCGAAGTTAAGAGCCGAAGCTCAACCCCCGCAAGCACAACTAGGCGAGTGCAACTACGTGAATACCTGTAACTCCACAACCACATACAACACCAGTCAATTTAATAATAGAGGTATTCTCTACAGTGCTGCTAGCCACAGGGCTATGAAAGGAAAGGAATTATCAGGGAAAGGCGCTAAGTCATCACGACTATATAGCACTGGGAAGGGGTCAGGATAAGGATTTGGGATGGGACGGGGGGAAGGAATGGTGCCCAATCACTTGGAAGGTCCGGAATTGAACACCGACCTGCATGAAGCGAGACCGTCGCTCTACCGTCCAATAGCCATGGGGCTAACAGCACTATAAACTAAACATGACACTGCTGATCTCATCGAAGCTTTTAACATTCTGAACAGTTTTTGAGAATATTGAGTCAGACCACTTCTTGCAAAGGTCAGATTTAACACAAACAAGAACCAACGGTTTCAAGCTCAACAAGCCACAATGTAGGACAAAAAAATAGGAGATGCTCTTTCACCCATAGGGTTGTAAACTTTCACCCATAGGGTTGTAAACTTTCACCCATAGGGTTATAAACTTTCACCCATAGGGTTGTAAACTTTCACCCATAGGGTTATAAACTTTCACCTATAGGGTTATAAACTTTCACCCATAGGCTTATAAACTTTCACCCATAGGGTTGTAAACTTTCACCCATAGGGTTGTAAACTTTCACCCATAGGGTTGTAAACTTTCACCCATAGGGTTGTAAACTTTCACCCATAGGGTTGTAAACTTTCACCCATAGGGTTGTAAACTTTCACCCATAGGGTTGTAAACTTTCACCCATAGGCTTATAAACTCATGGAATTACCTATCCGCCGAAGCCTTAAATACCAAAACACTTCTGCAATTCAAGATTTAGCTCGATAAAATCATCAGAGCAAATGGTGAGACCTGTGACAAGCCGCAGGCTTCCTACCCTCACCGAGGCCACTAGAGAGATAGTGACTCTCAGGTAAATTCAGGTAAATAAAAGCAGCCGCCAGGGCCAGATTCACGAAAGCACTTACGCAAGCATTTACGAACGTGTACATCTTTCCTCANTTTGCCACTCGATTCCCTGCTTCTCCTCGACAATGCTCCTGCTCATCCTCCATGCTTGGAGGATTCATTGATGGAGGAATTTAGTTTTGTTACAGTAAAGTTCCTTCCTCCCAACACCACTCCTCTACTTCAGCCTATTGACCAGAAAATCATTGCCAATTTTAAGAAACTTTATGAAAGGGCACTTTTTCGGAGATGTGTCGAAGTGACAGATGCCACACAACTTGCCCTCAAAGAATTCTGGAAAAACCATTTTAACATTTGTAGTGCTTTAAAACTCGTAGACAAAGCCTGGCAAGAAGTGACTGTAAGAACCATGATTTTTGGCTGGAGAAAATTGTGACCTGAATGTGTTGCAGAACGAGACTTTGAGGGGTTTGAGCCTGAACCTAAAGTGCCTCTTGTTGAGGAAATTGTTTCTCTGGGCCAGCAATTGGGTTTGGAGTTGGATGGTGCTGATATTGAGGAGTTGGCGGAGGAACACAGCGAAGAACTGACCACCGAAGAACTCCAAGCCCTTCAAAAGGAGCAGCAACAAGAAGTAGCTGAGGAAATTTCTTCAGGGGAGGAGGAGGTAGTACAGAATGTCCCATCCTCAAAAATTAAGAAAATGTGTGCAGCACAGGAAGAACTGCAAACTTTTGCTGAAATGACTCGCCCAAATCAAGCTGCAGTAGGCCGTTGCCTTAACCTTTTCAATGACACTGTGATGCATGACTACAGACAGGTGTTAAAACGAAGGGAAAAAACAAGTGTGTGTAGACAAATTTTTAGTGAGACAAACAAGTAGTGAACCACAACTAGGTCCTAGTGGTATGCAGGCAAAACGTAGGAGTGAGAGTACCCCAGAGAAAACATCACTGCCCGATGTGATAATGGAAGGGGACTTCCAAACAATAACACCTCTCCTCCTCCCCTCCTCATCACCATCTTCCATACGCCATCAAGAGTCCTCCATAAAGGTAAGATAAACATATGTACTGTATTGTAGTTAGAGAAAAAAAATTGTATTCAGTATAAAATGTATTTGTAAGTAAATATTTTGAAGGGTGGGGAACGGATTAATTGTTCCCTTTATTTCTTATGGGAAAAATCATTTCCACTTACGATACGTCTCTGGGAACAGATTACCATCGTAAATCGAGGCCCCACTTTACTAGAACTACCTAGACCTGGATTGTACCTGGATAAGGATCTGGAAGTTGAAGAACTCCCCAAGCCTGGCCCAAGATCAGGCTTGACTTGAGAGCTCGGTCCAACAGGCTGTTGCTTGGAATGGCCCACAGGCTCACATATCCATTACAGCCCAGTTGATCAGGCACTTCTTACAGAAAACTGTCCAGTTTTTGAAGATTTCCACTTTTGTTCCGGCAATATTTCTTATACTCGCTGAGGGAATATTGAACAACTATGGACCCCTGATGTTCATACATTGTTCTCCGATTGTGCCTATGGCACCTCTACTCTTCACTGGCTCTATTCTGCATTTCCTTCTATATTTATCACTTCAGTATGTTATTCATTGTGAAAATTTGGGACCTGACCCTTCAGTATTTTCCATCTACTGTATATATGATTAGGCACAGCTCATGTCTCCTTTCTGGAGAGTACATTTTCAGAGCTTTGAGAAGATCCCAATAGTTTAGGTGCTTTATCATTGTGTGTGCCATATGTTATCTGTATTCCCTTTATTTCAGGAATCTGTCCCGTTCTGAAGGGAGTAGAGAGTATGGAGCAATACTCAGGAGGGACAACACAAGCTATTTGAACAGTAAGAGCATTGTCATGGAATCTCTGGATTGAAGGTTCTCATAATCCATCCTATCATTTTTCTAGCCGACAATATATTTGTTTGGTTATGGTCCTTAAACATTAGGTCGTCAGACATCATTCCCAGATCCTTTACATGTTGCTTTCCCACTATGAGCAGATTTGATTGTGCTTTGTATTCTGTATTTTGCTTAGTGTCTTCATTTTTGTTATATAAGTAACTGGAACTTATTACTCTTAAACATGTTATTTTCTGCTGCCCAATCTTTATTAATTAAAGATTTTACTTTATTGATATCAGCTTGTAGTTTTTCAGTGTTTTTAACAGAAGTAATTTTCGTGCTGATCTTTGTGTCGGCTGCAAAGAATGACATGAGGCTGCGGCTTATTTTTTTCATATGTTATGAGAATAAGGAAAAACAGTGGTAAAAGAATCATGCCCTGAGACACAAAACCTTTCACTGTTCTTGCACTTTATTTGATTTGATTGACTGTTATTCTTTGTGTTCTGTTTGACAGAAAATTTAATATTCATTGCCTTACTTTACCTGTTATTCCTTTTGACCTCATTTTATGGGCTATCACTCCATGGTCACATTTATCAAGTGCCTTTGCAAGGTCTGTGTATGCCACATCTGCATTCTGTTTATTAATTAACTAACACCTCTACAAATCAAAGTGCTTTGACATCAACCAGAGCTGCTTCACCTGCTAACTGTCCATCAGAAGCTAAGCTACCTGTCATTGATTTACCAACTTTTCAATGTAGGGATGATGAGAACTTTGACAGTTTTTGGAACTCTTGATTCCTTGGGGAATTCTTTGAGTTCCATCTCCAAAATAACTAAATTAACTTGCTTGTGAAGTGTATTAAAAAGTGAAGCCAAGGCAGTAGTCAATAACTTATCTCTTAGTATAATAATTATATATTATTATATAATCTATTAATATCTCACAGAAGATAACTGTGATACTGCTGAAGAACTACTGGACTTGAAACTAATATTGTAATAAAGAGATTGCAATTACAAATCTCTGTTACCAATTAAGGATTTGCCTACTGCAGGTAAAACTGCTGAAGCCTTACAAAGTTTCAGACTGAAAGTGGCGTCTCTAGTTAAAGAACTAACTGCTAAGGCTAATGTGCCTAATGTAGAGGGAATTCTCGAACTTGAAGTGCAGAGGAAATTACACAAGGAAACATTGGAATGTGTGTGTTCTCATTACAGAACAACTATTCTCTCCCTCAACGAAATCTTTGAAGGTTTAGATTATATTAACATCAGAAAAGTCTTCAGCTGACAAATCCAAAGCGGACAAGTACCTGCTTGAAAAACATTGAAGTCTAAACAACCTAAGCCACAACTTAAGTGGATGCAAGCCAGCATGAGAACGTACAGTTTTCCCAGTGAATCCTGTTATTATTATAGACCTGCCAAAGGAAGATCCTGCATCATCTACAACAGGGTTTAAAATATTGTTTGTTCCACAATGATGACCATCCAATATACCAATGCCTTTAAATACTGTACCCAGACTGTGCTAGTAAGATTGGTCATTTGCTGCAAAGGTGTACGAAACTTTCGAGGGCTCTTGCTGTGAGACACAACTAGACGTGTCTTAAATGTGGCAATGGGCGACATCATACGCCCATTGGGAGGAGCCGGTCGGCCGAGCGGACAGCACACTGGACTTGTGATCCTGTGGTCCTGGGCGCCGGCGAGAAACAATGGGCAGAGTTTCTTTCACCCTATGCCCCTGTTACCTAGCAGTAAAATAGGTACCTGGGTGTTAGTCAGCTGTCACGGGCTGCTTCCTGGGGGTGGAGGCCTGGTCGAGGACCGGGCCGTAGGGACACTAAAGCCCCGAAATCATCTCGAGATAACCTCAAGATACAGCTTTGTGTGTTAAAGACAAACTCCACAGTCCCCCAAAGCTAAAACTAAATCCACTTCAGTAGTCAAGTACTGTAAAATTGAAGGAAGTGTAGGAGCCATGCTGGGCCAAACTAACACCGCTGCAACCCTACCAACAACCATACTAGCTGAACCATGGAAGAAAGAAACTCCTGCTCAGAGATTTGTTTGATAAGGGTTCACAAAAACATGTCACCCAATGGCTGGCAGTTACTGAAATACACCCAATGGTGGATTTTAGTTTGTGTATAAATATTAAAACCAGTTATGCAGGCACCCTGAATATATTAGGGTTTCTAACTAATAGTGGACCTAGATACTATGATGTGGTTAAACCATGTATATGGGTAAGTATATTAAAGCTGTATTTGCTATAATCTTGGAAACAATCCCATCTGACCTACATGTGCCTGGTCTAGGGACCACGACAAAACACTTAAAACAATCAACAGGGAGTCAAACTGGTTGACCCATAAATTAATTCTGATCATATCCAAGATTTAGGGGTGTTGATGGGGTCAGATTATTACCACAAATTCATCTCGGGCAAACATGAACTGCACAGGATGACTGTTCTGAACTTGGTAGGGAGTTTGTTACTGACTGGATCCATACTAAGGTTAAACCAGTTAGATCCTGCAGAGTATACAAGCAGAGACTGTCATAGTTGCCAGGTTGGGTCTGGAACACACACTCCTCAAAATTACCCAAAGGGAAGAGGAGGGACTGGAACTAGTACTGTACATAAACTCTGGGATCTAAACACTCTTGGTATCACCCCAGAATAAGTCAATCCAGATGATAAAAACCACCTACAAAAATGATCTAAGACTCGGTGGTATTTAAAGGTGGCCAATTCTGGGTCAGATTACTGTGTCAGAAGAGTTCCATATTACTTTTATTGATTTTTCAAGATAACAGACCTTTACTGGTTAATTTGTAAGAGCTTGAGAAGGAAAACACGTAACATATAATGGTTCAAAGCTATTAAATATATTCATATTTAATGAACAAAGTTCGAACCTACGTGTAATGAAGTAAGGGCAAAGAGGTGGAACAGCTTGTTGACAGAGGTCGGGTGCATGGGGGGAAATTGTGTAAAACCTTGGTTTGAGTCTCGGAAAGACTGTAGGATCCGTGTGGGGGCAGATGAACTCCCGGTTGCAATTCTTTTAACCATGTCGTGGCACAGTCGATTAAGGCGCGTCTGGGATCCTCTCGGATGTAGGTTCAAACCCTCATCACGGCCCTTGTGGATTTGTTCATTTGATGCATCATGCTATTGTGGTTTCTGTGTGTTACTCATATTTAAATTTTAAAAGACCAAATGTTATTTTGTTATTTTAAATTAATGATTTAAACCTTTATTTTAATGCATTATTTATGTATAAATAACAAAGTGGAATGTTACACAAAAACTTAAAATTTACATTTTTCCAGTTAGAGCAGCTGTTTTTGGTTAAGAAAATACAGTATGTATAAAATGTGTTTGTACTATTATATTGCAGTATATTAGGCATATTTATTTGTTCTAGCAGGTTATGATATGTATATATGATACAGTATACTGTATGGGGTTTTCTTACTTGAATTATCTTTAAAAATTACTAATTATTAAAATCTGTTCTTATTTGAATATAAAGTTTCAAGAAAGGTTCTGTTCTAATTTCTTTAGCAAATATTGACAGGTCTAGTCTGATGACATACAGTATATCAAGAGTTAAAATCAGCATGGATAGATTATATTAGAATTGTTAAAAGGAATAAAATACTGTATTAATGTCTGCAGGTAAATTATATTGAAGTAAAAAAAAAAAAAAAGGGGGGGGGCTTACTGTTACTTCTCTAATGAAGTTTCTTTGTAGGTTCATAGATTTGTTCATTATCAACAGTTTGTAATTAGGAGTGTACTAAACATCCCAATAGATGCAAATTTTGTAGAAAGTGATCATAGGAACTTGGAACATGATAAGTTACATGAAAATAGTATAATTTTAAAATTAATATATGCACTGCTGAAAGTA
Organism: Procambarus virginalis; assembly: GCA_020271785.1. Classification (NCBI taxonomy): domain Eukaryota; kingdom Metazoa; phylum Arthropoda; class Malacostraca; order Decapoda; family Cambaridae; genus Procambarus; species Procambarus virginalis. The sequence goes on from WNGS01162157.1 coordinate 8,829,941, forward strand.
CAGTACTGGAAAGTCAATAGTCTTAAATTCAAAAGTTTGAATGTGGAATGAAAGTAAAACATAAAGAATCAATGGGGCTCTAACAATTTGTGCCAACATCCCAGTGTATACACTAGTTGCTGGTAGAACTGCAAGTATTTTCCTCATAACATTAGACAAAGATAAAACCATCAGAATATCCCACAAAAACTTGTAGTTATTCTTCACGTAATGAACTACTGTATTGTCCATACCTTGCTACCAATAGGTAGGGTAGGGGATAGTTCTCCGTGTTTTGTTTTGTGTGTATAAAAACTTTTTTTTTTTTTTTTCAGACGGCAGCATTGCAGAAACAGCTGGTGACTCGATTCATCATTACCCATGAAGTGATATAAGAAGTCGGTCGGTAATAGGAAGATCATAGTCAAATTTTTCTTGCCGGAAATTGTGTTCAGTGTCTGAAAGAAATGCTGTGTGTGATGGATACCAAATCTTAAGTGAACAATACTTAAAAATAAGCTGTATTAGGATCCACATCTTGCTAATAATAAAGGTAGTACATTTGGTACATTTAATGAAATAATAAGAGGCATCATCTAAAATCAGAGTCAACAGTTTCACTTTGTGTACATGTAAACAGACGTGTTTCTTTTACCCTGTAATAATGGTTTTGTTGCTTGGTGACTTTGGATAATTACTTTCTGTACCCGTACTGTTCAATATTGAAAGTTCTGCAGTAGATACTTATATGACTACAATGTGTAATGTTACACACCAGCAATTATAATTCAGTTCTGGGGTACATCTGTAATCTTTCCTGGAGGGCTCCCATTGTGGCTCCTTAGAAGCTCTGTTTAATCCACACTAGGCCCTTGCAAGTTATTGTAAGCCTGCCAGAGGCCAATCACCCTGTACCTCTAGAGATACAAGCAGCAGGGGTTTCTTGATTGCCCTATCAAGACAACAGAAAAGTGGGAGAACCTAAATATAGAATCTATAAAGTAAACACAGCATAGAAAATGAGGCCACGATGCCACAAAACAGACTATCATGAAACTGTTCACTCATTAGTACCTGCTAGGTATCACTCTTGTTGTACCTGCACACTACAAAGGAACTACTCGCCATCCTCCTCAATCGGTCTAGCCTTGAACCTGTCATTTAGCCAGGAAGACAAGAAAACCAAAGCCTACCGTCTCCTCTGCATGGCGAAGGGAGGGTCCCAAGGATCCATCAAAGAGACTTTTCATAACATTGCCAATTTTTTTGCACTACCCAATTTGAGAAAATTAAAGGATTTCAAAAAAAAAAAAAAAAAAAAAAAAAAAAAACTACCCGAGTCAGCACCTGACAGTTGGGTGGACAGCACTTCAGATTCGTAGTTCTGGGGTTCCAGGTTCGATCGCCGGTGGAGGTGGAGACAAATGGGCAAAATGTTTTCCACCCTGATGTCCCTGTTACCTAGCAGTAAATAGGTACCTGGGAGTTAGACGGCTGCTTCCTGGAGGTGGAGGCCTGTTCGAGGGCCAGGCCATGGGGGACACTAAGCCCCGAAATCGAGATAACCTGCATTTTTTTTTTTTTTTTTTTTTTTTTTTTTTTTTTTTTTTTATATAAGTGGGAAGGCATTAAACTTTGGGTTACATTTCAGACATGTATGCGCGCAAGTACTTTTTCCCGACCCTTGCATTGTTGTCCATGAATCTTCCCATGGTGATAATAAATAGGTACATGAACAAATTTGTATTAATAAATTCCCACAAATGTAGAACACTAGTGTTTACAAGGATACATTGAAAAATACCTATTTGAATAGGTCGTACCTATTTGAATAGGTCGTACCTATTTGAATAGGTTGTACCTATTTGAATAGGTATATTCAAATTTGCAATAATAAATTTCAACAAATGTGGAACACAGTAATATTCATAACCAAAAAGTACCTATTTTAATAGGTAGAAAGTACCTATTTGAATAGGTTGGACCTATTTGAATAGGTCGGACCTATTTGAATAGGTATATGTTCAAATTTGCAATAATAAAATCCAACAAATGTGGAACACAGTAATATTCATAATAGAAAAAGTACCTATTTGAATAGGTAGAAATTACCTATTTGAATAGGTTGGACCTATTTGAATAGGTAGAATAGGTATATGCTCAAATTTGCAATAATAAAGTCCAACAAATGTGGAACAGTAATATTTATAATAGAAAAAGTACCTATTTGAATAGATATATGTTCAAATTTGCAATAACAAATGTGGAAAACTAATTTGTATAAGGACAAAAGTACCTATTTGAATAGGTAGAAAGTACCTATTGAAAGGTAGAAAGTACCTATTTGAATAGGTAGAAAGTACCTATTTGAATAGGTAGAAAGTACCTATTTGAATAGGTATATGTTCAAATTTGCAATAATAAGTCCAACAAATTTGGAACAATTTTCATAAGGACAAAAGTACCTATTTGAATAGGTAGAAAGTAATTATCAATAGAATAGGTAGAAAGTACCTATTTGAATAGCTATATGTTCAAATTTGCAATAAGCCCAACAAATTTGGAAGACTAATTTCCATAAGGATAGAAAAGTACCTATTTAAATAGGTAAATGTATAAATTTGTAGCAACAGATTCCTACAGTTGTAGGAGACGGTAACTAGTTTACATAAGACTATGTAGAAAAGTACCTATCTGACTAGGTAGAAAGTTCCTATATAAATAGGTAGAATAGGTACATGTAAAATTTTGTAATAATAAATTTCAACAGATTGAGACAGTATCTAGTTTTCATAAGGATATGATATGAATTTGAGTATGTAGAAAGGTTCCTATATATTTGAATAGGTAGAAAAATACCTATTTGAATATGCAGAAAAGGCACATGTAGAAGACAGTAACGTGTTTTAATAAGGATAGGTAGAAAAGTACTGTACTTACTCATGAAAAGGACCTACAGTATTTGAATAGGTAAGTAATTATCAAAAGAAGGCACCAAACTGGGAAGGTTATGTAGCACCATCAAATGTGCAAAATAATCAGAGGGCAATAAATATCGCCAAGGATGCCAATACGAGAGCAGAAACGAAGAAGGCGATCAAAAGTATCCGATTCACCAAGAATTCTATCGAGGGACAAGTGACTGCAAGGGGCGGTCGTAAAGCAAGACACACGCTCGTCTTGGAAGTCAGGACATTCAACAAGGATATGCACGACGGTAAGAGGGACCATGCAATTTGGACAATAAGGAGCTGGGCAGCGCTTCATTAAGTGACCGCGAGTTAAGCGAGTATGGCCAAGACGCAACCGCGCTAGAGTCGTTTCCCACAGCTGGTTACGGTGGCAGGAGGAAGGCCACGGGGACACACAACGCTTAAGAGTACGCAGTTTGTTACCAACAACCCTGCCAACGGGCAAGGAATGAATTACCGGATAAAAGTCTGAAAAAGCAATACCTTTACGGGAAACGGGACATGAGCAGATAGCCTCTCTAGCGGCAGCATCCGTACGCTCATTTAAAGAAACGCTAACATGGCTGGGAACCCAGCAATACTCCATGGATTTAAATTTACTAGAGATAAGAAACAGCCAATGTTGAATCGCGACGACTACCGGATGAACAGGATTAAAGGAGAGCCATAAAGGCACTTCGAGTCAACTACAATCACAACGGAGGATTGACAACGAGAAAGCAGGAGACAGAGAGCATGGGAAAAAAGCATAAAGATTTGAATATGTAAAAGCATACCTATTTGAATAAGAAGAGGTGCATGTAGAGGACAGTAACTAGTTTTCATATAAGTAGAAAAGTATCTGTCTGACCAGATAGAAAGGTACCTATCTGAATAAGCAGAAAGCTACCTTTCTGTATAGGTAGTAAGATGCCTATTTGAATAGGTAGTAATTTACCCCTGCTTGATGGGGTTCTGGGAGTTCTACTCCCCAAGCCCAGCCCAAGGCCTGAGGGGTTCCGAGTTATTCTACTCCCCAAGCCCAGCTCAAAGCCAAGCCTGACTTGCGAGAGCTTGGTCCAACAGGCTGTTGCTTGGAGCGACCCACAGGCCCACATTTCCACCACAGCTTGGTTGGTCCATCACTTCTTGAAAAAAAACTATCTAGTTTTCTCTTAAAGATGTCTACAAAGTTCACATATGTCCTACCCATTTGAATAGATAGGAAAGCACATACAGTATTCAAAAAGGGTCTATAACACCTGAATGTATTGCAGAGAACCAGGCACTGTGTTGCGGATTGCATGCAACTGTTCCAGGGTCTCTAGAAAGGCTCCAGAGCCTATGTAAGTAAGCAATTATCAATAGAAGGCACCAAACCGGGAAGGCTATGTAGCACCCAGTCCCTATGTAATGGATCTCCCCCCCCCCCAACAATAAGGAAAACAATCTTTCACACACACACTCCAATGCTATCACTGGCACTCCACCAGTACCACTTTGAGTCATCTGGATATGCCTCGCCCCTTGTTACCTGTAGAGAAACACACATCGGTCCACCTGCAGTCATGTACCATATCTCAATATTGGTTGCGTAGCATTCCTCTGATATGGTGCTCACATGACCTCTCCTCTACTGGTTTCTTCCCTTCTTAACTAGTACTCAACTTCTCAAGAAACCATCTGGGGGTTTTATTACTCTTTTGCTATATAACTCCAGACTCACGGAGATAAGAAAAACTTCAAAGTTGGAAAATAACTTTTAATCAAGGGGAAAGCACCAAGCCATTACGACTTTATAGCACTTGGACGGTGGTCAGGATAAGGATTTGGGATGGGACCGGAGGAAGGAATGGTGCCCAGCCACTTGGACAGTCGGAGATTGAATGCCGACCTGCAAGAAGTGAGACCGTCGCTCTACTGTCCAGACCAAGTGAAATGACACGTTCATCATTAAGTTCTCTCAGCTGATGTCCACCAATAACACTCCCCTATGAGGAGTCGGTTCACCTGGTCATATCACCACATAAATATGCTGTACACACACATTCATATCACCCAGATACTTTACAAATAACATCTTGCTGGGCCCCTTCACTAGGCTGTCCCAATAATTTAACTCTGGTACATCTGGGAACTCTATCACCTCTCTTTGTGGATAGGGCTGGAGACCTAAATTTCACAGTACAGTATGTCTCAAGTGAACACAATATATAGTCTTGCCTTTCGCTGTGTCATTCACATGAACTTTCACACATACACTCCCTGAACAAGGTTCAGGGACAGTGTGATCATCCAGAAAGAGGGGCAAGGTATGAACCAGTTCAACCATAAAGGGTCGAGAATGAACCAGAAGTCCAGAGTCCTGTTTGAGGACCAATAAGACGTGGGAACCCTCAGTAGGGATGAAGTCGCCACGACCACGCACAACTTTGTGCATGGCACCCGACTGGCACCCCGCTTGGCCGACCGGGGAGCCGGTCGGCCGAGTGGACAGCACACTGGACTTATGATCCTGTGGTCCTGGGTTCAATCCCAGGCGCCGGCGAGAAACAATGGGCCGAGTTTCTTTCACCCTATGCCCCTGTTACCTAGCAGGAAAATAGGTACCTGGGTGTTAGTCTGCTGTCACGGGCTGCTTCCTGGGGTGGAGGCCTGGTCGAGGACCGGGCCGCGGGGACACTAAAGCCCCGAAATCATCTCAAGATAACCCCCCAAAAAGAACCTGATGCAGGTGAGGAGAGAAAGCCTGTCTGGAAAGGCCCAAACCCGAGAGGAAGAAACTGACCAACTTCACCGCTCTTTGGAGTTGGATGTTGTAAGTAGCTCTTCTGCTGGTTTCTCGGGGTTTGTTTCTCTGCACAGTTGATGTTCAGGTAGTGTTCAACATTCTTGTGAATAGTCTGTCCCGGTTCCTGTCAGGTGCTGCTTGCATGGTGTCCAAACCCAGTTGTTTTTCCGAGGTTCCACCTTTGTGGTAAGGTGGAGGCTCAGTGATGTATTTCGCTGGTTCAACCTTCTCCTTGGCTCTTCATGTCTAGAGGTTTTTAAGCATCATTTTCATCTTTATGGCAGGCAGGTAGCTTCTTTCATGGTATCCCATGGTATCTGGTGGGCACTTTTTTGTTTGCCGAGATCTCTTCTTTGTCTTGCCTTTGCAGTTCACCCAACCCTCTGGTGAGGTCCTTTGTGTTTCTACCTTCTTCCTATGTAGTTATCTTCAGGGAGCCACAAAGGCCTCTTCCCCCTCCCCCCCCCAAAAAAAAAAGAAATCCAGTATTTAATGTAAAGAACCACCAATTTCTGCAATTAGAGCCTCAGTGGCGCTCTAATATCCCCCTTCTTCCTTCCAGGTACTTGAGTGGGTCTTGTTTATGCAACTGCTCCAGAACTGACAGCTGACACCTTGATGTGGTGTGCCACTTCCCCACTCCCCCCAAATGAGCAGGGGAGGTAGGGGGGTGATCGAGGTCACATTAGCTTTCGAGAGATTTTATCATTTATGTAGTTAGGGGAGTTCATTAGGCAGGTCTCTTCAGTCTCACAAGGGCTGATGTGCCAAATGCCAGGGGCTTGCTGGGGAACCTTCCTGTAACCTAGGTAGATAATAAATAATTATATGTTTATGTTCCAATACTTATGTTTTAATATTATTTTGTGTTTAACAAAATATAACTCATTGTAGTAGGTTAAATTTAATAAAATACACAAAAACAAAATTGTTAATAAAATCATTTAAATTTTACTATAATTAGTACCTATTATTTGATCCATTGTAATCTGAAGCTGGGCCTAATCCATGTCTGCTTGTGTAGCTATCAAATTCACTTTTTCTTTCATAGTGCTATTATTCTGGATAGCAGAGGCTTTCAACTGGACCAACTGTTGATGATTATGTATTAGATCATCTCTGCCGATCATTCTCATTCTGGAAAAATAAAATTATGTATAGGAATCAAGCTAAAAAAATATGCATTTGTCTTAATCTGTCAAGACCTGAGATTGATATTGCTTTAGTTGGGGGTAAATGGAAAACAAAAAAAATAATATATTGTACAAACAGGTGATCACACCTAAATTAACACAAGACACTAATATTGTTAATGATAAGGCTTAATATAGATCAAGATAATATGGGAGAGATGCCGATACCTTTTATTGACAGCAAGTAAAATACCCAGCACTGCCACAAATACGATAACATCTTTCTTATTTGCTAACAAACAAGACAGCAAAACACACAAAACAAATAGTCTTCTTTCTAGCTGGTCACCTAAATGAGGCAAATGCAATGCTTACAGCTTTAATTGAAACTAACACAAGAGAATATTATGACCGAGATATGGATACCAGAATTCAATCTTTTCAGATGTGTTAGAAAACACAGGCTACAAGGGTGGGGTCAGCCTCTACATCAAAGACACACGCGTCTGCAAGGAGCTGCTAAACACCACACATGATATGGTGGAAGTGCTGATACTGAAAATAGAAATTCAAAATGTGGTGATTGTCTTTGTATAATAACCAGATGAAATCCTCAGCAATTTAAAGACCAACTTACAAAAATATAATGCTGCTTAGAAAACCTCACAAACCCTGGCCCAAATATCATCTTCCTTGGCGACTTGAACGTATGGCAAAATGGAAAATGTTTCCATTACCATTAGGAAAATGGAAAATGTTAGCCAACAAGATAGTGTCAAAAAAAGCAGACAAAGCTGCAAATTTACAAACATTGTGAGCCCAACGAACATGTCTGGCTGGCTCAAGCTAACCACAAGCAAGTGGCGATGAACAGCAGCAACAAGACAAAAAGTGTGATGAACCTCCAGCCAGAGAATCCAAGTATCAATTACCAAAGGACTCCTCCATAAAGTTGAAGTTTAATTGTTTGCCAGAAAAGGCAGAGGAGGCTGAAGTTGAAGGAAACTAAAACCCTGACCCTGACAAAAGAACGTGCAAGGCATACCCATCAGTAGCTCCTCATCCTCACTCTGGTCTCTTCTTTCGTGTAGGGTTATGGGCAGTTTTGTACGAGAGGCTCCAGAGTGAAGGTGCAGGCAGACTGAGACCTCAAGTAACCAGGGCTGCTATCTGGGTGGTCAGGGGCATCAGTCACGGTAATGAGGTAACCGAAGTAACCCAATGGCAATGGAGGGTTTGCCCTTACCAAGGGGGTAACCTAAATTCCTTCAAGAAATAGCTCGTCTTATTGTGCACACACTTTCCAGTGTTTTCTTTTTGTGGTTTTGAACAAATCTGATTCTTAAGATCCCATCACCTGCAAGAGTGAGCCAGATTTTGGTTCTGACCTCTGGTAGGGGGATGGATGGTCCTCAGAGGACTGGTATGTTAGGCTAAGGCTTACTGTTACCAAATTTAAGCTTGGGAAGCTACTGAAGGCCCACCAGGAAAAGACATTTAATTACATGTCCCTTGTAATTGTTGTACAGGGGACAATTGTAATTATCCTGTAATTGTGTACAAGATTTGTACACTCAATCTTGATTTTCCCCACTATGAAATTTTCTCAGTACTTTCAGTAAAGTGATAAAGGTGCAGTAAGTTATTTAACCATCAATGTAATAAAAATGCACAACAAAAGTATTAATGGAGATTAATAAAAGGTTCCAGAGGGTGCAGCCGTGAAAGGCTTTATAGAGGATATTGTCCCCACCGTAACAAATTAATATTTTTAGATTTACAAGTGCAAGTTATTTATGAAATACATCAAGGTAAACAAGTCAATACAAACAAATTGATAGCCATTTTAGAACTCTAATATGTGACTACAACTGTTTAACAATTCTTGTTGCTCTGTTAGCTAGTTTGCTCATCTCTACACAATAGGCATGTGTCATGTAAAGGCCAAAAAAAAAAAAATACATGGATCATTTACTATGAAACTTTTACATAATGAATCTGTAATACCTAATAGCCAAAGCTGCCTAACAACTTGAATTTTCTTGAAATATTAAACTTTTCATACATTTTTTCATATGGAATCAAAGATTTTCCTTGTACTATAATGGTATATGATTGGGATCTTTTTATTTGATTCAAAACAGAGATTTGATCAAACTTGACCAAACCTAACTTTAACATAACTAGGTCTGCAATTCATGTTCTTAATATAATGTGCTTTATTAATATTGTTAGGACTGAGGCAAGCTGAAGTTTCAAGGAAATGGAAAGAAACATTTGAAACTACTGTAATACAAATTGCTGTGCCTGTTAAGCAACTTAAGCCTTGCTTACAAGGCCAAGTAGTGCAGTCCTGACTATTAGGTACAACAAATCCACTAAAACAGTAATAATGGGCGCATCCAATCTCGATCATCGCCGCCCCTCAATCATTAACAAAACAGTAATAATCACTATACTATATTACAAATCTAACTATTGTTTGATAACTCCGTCATTTAAAATCAAATGTGTTTATTCACTTGTGTGTTGGCTTGTATTAACAAACGATACTCACTTCTCCTCCCAGTACGCAAGTTCACAATTATATTGTTCTTGAAGTTTTTTGGCTTCTTCTTGAAACACATGTTTCTCGTCATCTGACATCCTTACCCACTTTGAGGCTGCATCAGACATGAATTCCTAGAAATTAAAGTTATTCATGAGAATAAATTATGAAGAAAGTTTACATATTTATTGATAAAGCTACTATTGTTTTACCTCCTTCCCACATCTGCCCTCGAAGCTCGTGTCTAGAAATTTATATTAAATTATTGAAACAATCTCTCCACCATAGCACTAATCACTACATAAACGACGATAAACTTGCATCAGAAATACCAGATGCACAGAGCAGAGGAGAAGGTCGAAGGAGAAGCCCTGCAGAGCGCATCAGCATCCTCCGAGAGCCAATCACAATGAATTCTGAGGAGGGAAAGGAAGTGCACAACAGAACTCAAGTGCTGATGGGTGAAAAAATCATCTACCACCAACACAGCCGACAAGGGAACTCGAGTGTGGAGCTGTACAACACCCAAGTCCTGAAGAAGAGAAGGTACAAACAGGCAGTCATTGAGGGGCACGAAGGAAGCACTCCCCCCCTCCCTCAAAAAACGCCTGAAATAGATGACACCATACGCCAACATGAGTATGGTACGAAAAAAGCTGTGCCCGACCTCAAGCAAAAACCAAGGATCATCTGCTAGTCAGGAAGACTCCAGCACCCCCAACCCATCCAAAATTGGAACATGAACCTATACTCATTAGCAGGAGGGGTACATCTGCGTATCCAAGAGGTCTCCTGAGTTCCCGCAGGAGGATGGAAACCTTTGGAAAGATTATCCCATTGGCCACAAAGGCAAGCAGAACCGATTCCAAGGGTAAGCCACATCAAAATCTTATTCATATAGGGAGGGGAATATGAAAACCCCACCCCCTGCAAGAGGAGCCCCATCTCAGAGGGTACCAAAAGACCACAAAGGGTCAAAAGTGACCCAAAGGCCAAACTCGGACTCACTCCATGCTCCAGAGGTCGCAGTGATGGCCTCGGGGCAAAGTCAGCATCCTCGACACTGTCTGGAATACAGAAGTAGAGTCTGAGGAAAAGACCTCAAAGGAAGAAGGTGCTGGCTGAAAGAACCAGACGCCTCAGCTAGCTGACTCAACTGCCTTAATGCCCACAACTGAAGGGTCATCCCATGGACCTGACCGAGGCAAATCCCAAACCCGAAACCCTCAGATGCTTCAGGACTGGAAACAGGGAGGGTGGGTCAGAAGAAGAGTGAACAACACTCACCGGGAAAGGAAGAGGAAGCATGAATGGAACCTAGGTCAAGTTGACCAATGTCTCCAATCCCAGGTCCCCAACACCAACCTGTGTAACTACGGGGCATCGAACCAGACACGACGTAGACTGCTGTAACCTAGCAAATCAAACTCGTAAAGTGGTCATTGCTGAAAAGCCCGAACCTCATCAATAGGATCTGAAGAGAGTAGTCACATGAGAACAAACTCCACAAGACTCAGAATTGAAGGTGTTACCAACCCAACAGGTAGCATGGCAGAGGCAGAAGGAATGAACATTGCCACATGGCATGAACGATGTACAGCTCTCAAACTCACATGAAGTGAGAGCAAGTTCGTGGGGAATATCCAGAGACCACTGAACCTGCAGAGAATTACCAAGGCCCGAAGGAATTGACCAAGCAGGACACTCCAGGCATTGAGACGCTTTGCCAGACCTAAAACAAACAGCCAAATTTATACCAACAGAACCAAACCAACATTTAAGAGGATGGTGTGCCTCATAATGCAGGAGTGAATTAAAGTATAGAAACAACATTGTAGGCCAACACAGCCTGGCTATGATTGCCAAAAAGGCCTACCTTGACATGCTATAGTGTAGCCTGCAAATAACCAGTACACCCATGCCAGCCAATGTCACTCCTCGACCCGAGTGAAGGCAGGAAAATCTGAAGACCTCTGACTCACCCTGGGCGACAGCCACCACAAGCTAGGTAAACTTCTAAGGGAGTGCCTCTTGAACACCCCAGGGAAGAGAAGCCTAAAGTGCAAGAAAAGCACTAGGGAGCACACAAGTAAGATAACCTTGAGCACATGCAGTGCACAAGGTTATCTGTACACAAGATGTCCAGGCTCACACAACACTGCACAGTGTGCAGGAATGCCCACAAAGGCAAAACACCACTTGCCTGAAACGCTATGCATACTAGTGGCTTTAAGTATTTTATGTACTAGCTCTATCTTTAAATTCCAACATCATGTTTGTAACTTCTTCAATTTATGTACTTTTACCCGAATAAAAAATCTAATCTAATCTAGTGCAAACAAAACGCCAGAGTCAAAGCAGCAGAGGGGTGACCACGCACACATTACATATATCATCATAGAACTAAGGGCTGTCACCAGCCGACTGCAAGCTACCTCTCCCCAAAGGAGTTGGGGCAAATGTTAGTGTTAGCTTAAAAAAAAAAAAAAAAAAAGTGTGCTATGTGTACTTGTAAGAGTACAGTTTAAAATATATATTAGTATGAATAAAAATACATAATGTATATATTTACACACACACACATCTGTATATACAGTAAAGAACTCATATTTTCAAAGTTAAATATAATGAACACCAACTCTGACATTAATACAACCTGTTAGCACAAAATGAACTAAATAAATAGAGAAACGAGAATAAATGGACAGTTATTTTCATGCGGCCCTCGCCTCACTTTTACCAAAAATTCACAACTTCTCTGGGCCATGACAGCTAGACCACACGAGGTAGAGACTTTAATTGGCTTGTTGTGCTTTCTGGATACAACTTATAATGTTCAAAGAAAAAAATTCAGATTTTTTTTTGTACACCATGGGGATGTCAGCTATTAACAGGTGTGCAAGCCCAGGGGTTAAGGTAAATCTGTCACATATCTGCAACAGGTCACTTGTGTGTAAGTGTTCACCTAGACTGTTTCCCGTGATTCTCTCTGGAATAACTACATTTGCCACATTTTTCCATTTTAGTTGCTGTAAGTTGAATTTGCCACGCAAGATGATGTTAGGGGTAGGGTTTGTGAGGTTTTCAAAGCAGTGTTCTATTTCTGTAAGTTGGTCTTTAAACTGCTGAGGATTTGCATCTGGTGATTTAAATACAAGGACAGTTACCACATTTTGAATGTCTATTTTGAGTAACAGCACTTCCACCATATTATTTGTGGTGTTCAGCAGCTCTGTGCAGACAAAGGTGTCTTTGATGTACAGGTTGACCCCACCCTGTAATCTATGTTTTCTATCACATCTGAAAAGATTGAATTCTGGTATGAAGTCATCAGGAGGATAAACCCTTCATGCAAACTGAACATACCCTAAAGAAGAAGAATTCTGGTATCTGGAATCTCACTGTCATAATAGTCCTTTGTGTTAGTTTCAGTCGAAGCTGTAAACATTGCATTTGCCTCATTTAGGTGACCAGTTATATAGTGAACTTTGTTTTGCATGTTTTGATACCTTGTATGTTGGCAAATACAATGGCTGTTATCATATTTGTCGAAGTGCTGAGTGTTAATACTTTGTGTTAATATCTGTAGTTCTGGTAGGGGTACTCGCCTAATTGTGCTTGCGGTGGTTGAGCTTTGGCTCTTTGGTCCCGCCTCTCAACTGTCAAATCAACTGGTGTACAGGTTCCTGAGCCTACTGGGCTCTATCATATCTACATTTAAAACTGTGTATGGAGTCAGCCTCCATCACATCACTGCCTAATGCATTCCATCTATTAACTACTCTGACACTGAAAAAGTTCCTTCTTACGTCCCTGTGGCTCATGTGGGTACTCAGTTTCCAAAATCATTGTGATGACTTACAATTGTGGATGTCAAGCCACTAACTGCTTCACAGATTAATTGCACAGTTCACCACTTATGACGGGGGTGCCACATAGTCTGTGTCCTGTCAAGTATTTGACAGCTGATGTTACAGTTTGGAACATTTCTTACCATTGTTTCCTCTCTTACCGAATAACAGAAAATTTGTTTTCAAAATTTATTAGTTCTGATGGAAGGGATAAGTAACATCAAAGTGTTAAAAATACACTGTGTTAAGTGTTACAGTGTTAAAGTGTTAAAAATAATCTACATAAAAACATAATGACACTATACCTTTAATTTAGTGTTTCCTCTGTTCAATGTCCTAATGTATAGAGTGAAGGCATTACCAGGTGATTTAGGCTTTGAGATGTCGATATCAGGCTCTTTCCTCTCAATCTTTGCAGCTTTAGTACATTTTCTTTCTTTGTTTTTGCACTTTTCTCTTTCTTGAGATCTTCAATGTTTGAATTTGCTCACTGCTGAGATTCTGTATATAGTTGTTATACCTAAAAAAAAAAAAAACCATTGAATGCATCTTTCTGGTTAGGCATAAGTGGCTCTCTGAAGCTAGCCAAATTGAGATACCTCCACACATTATTCACATCAGCTCCTTAATAGCCTACTAGAGACCAAAGCTATTACCTAGCCACCCCCCCCCCCCCACCCTCCCTCACAGAGGTGCAGTGAGCAGGTAATTTTTATGATCGCCCCCACCATGGAAACGTTAAAAAAACATACGATGTGAAATGAACGACTCCCAGGTTCACAGGAGAAAAGAAACGAAACAGCAAACAACTCCAACAATCCATTCACTAGACAGTTTGAACCCACCCTAGTTATGGATGACCACTGACAGGTGGTTGCACAACTGAGCTGCTAGCTTCCTATATCAACACGCCTCAATCTGGAGCCTGGGAGAACAAACTGACCCACCTGCTAGAGGGAACAGGGAACCATCGAGTCCACCAGGGTACCATGCCCCTGGCAGTTCAGTTCTATAATCATGCAGAAGAGTCACAATAATGTGGCTGAAGATATAATGACCAAACCACACACCAAAATATGAAGAGACGACAACGTTTCGGTCTGCCCTGGACTATTATCAAGTTACAATTGACGTGATAATGGGCCAGGATGGCCCGAAATGTCGTCGTCTCCTCAAACCACAGGTTGTGAAGCCTCCGCACCCAGAGTGGAACATAGCAATGCCAACTCCTCATGCAGGTGCTCATCAAACCCCTCCATGGGGACCCAGACATGCAAGACTGTAGCCAGATGTGATGCATCCTATGATCATCCGCAATAAAAGCCCCAGAAAGCGCAGTCAGCTGCACATGGAGCTGCAACTTGCACACATCCTGGGAAGTGCTGGAGTATACAGGAAGGACTGAAGCGGGGTAAATTGAAACATATTCGAAAACACCTGAAAGACAGAGGTCACCCCCACCAGTCAAGCATACAGGAATGACAGAACCCTTACCAAGACCCCAAGGAAAGGAGAGGGTTGTCAGCTAGCCAGAATGAGCCCAAGACCTCAAACTGTAACTAAAAAGAGGAGCTGGATCCGAATTCAAAAGAGGCCAGGTCTTGTAGAAAAGAGGTCTGAACTCCACAGAAGGTTCCAA
>WNGS01162157.1:8883112-8893786 GCA_020271785.1 Procambarus virginalis
GGCTGGAAGATACCCCAGGGCTGGAAGATCCCCAGGGCTGGAAGATACCCCAGGGCTGGAAGATACCCCAGGGCTGGAAGATACCCCAGGCTGGAAGATACCCCAGGGCTGGAAGATACCTCAGGGCTGGAAGATACCCCAGGGCTGGAAGATACCTCAGCGCTGGAAGATACCTCAGCGCTGAAGATACCTCAGGGCTGAAGATACCCCAGGCTGGAAGATACCCCAGGGCTGGAAGATACCTCAGGCTGGAAGATACCCCAGGGCTGGAAGATACCCCAGGGCTGGAAGATACCCCAGGCTGGAAGATACCCCAGGGCTGGAAGATACCCCAGGGCTGGAAGATACCCCAGGGCTGGAAGATACCCAGGCTGGAAGATACCCCAGGGCTGGAAGATACCCCAGGGCTGGAAGATACCCCAGGGCTGGAAGATACCCCAGGGCTGGAAGATACCCCAGGTCTGGAAGATACCCCAGGGCTGGAAGATACCCCAGGGCTGGAAGATACCCCAGGGCTGGAAGATACCCCAGGGCTGGAAGATACCCCAGGGCTGGAAGATACCCCAGGGCTGGAAGATACCGGGCTGGAAGATACCCCAGGGCTGAAGATACCCCAGGGCTGGAAGATACCTCAGGGCTGGAAGATACCCCAGGGCTGGAAGATACCTCAGCGCTGGAGATACCTCAGGGCTGGCAGATACCCCAGGGCTGGAATACCTCAGGGCTGGAAGATACCTCAGGGCTGGAAGATACCTCAGGGCTGGAAGATACCTCAGGGCTGGAAGATACCCCAGGGCTGGAAGATACCTCAGGGCTGGATACCTCAGGGCTGGAAGATACCTCAGGGCTGAAGATACCCAGGGCTGGAGATACCCCAGGCTGGAAGATACCTCAGGGCTGGAGATACCCCAGGGCTGGAAGATACCCAGGCTGGAAGATACCCCAGGGCTGGAAGATACCTCAGGGCTGGAAGATACCCCAGGGCTGGAAGATCCTCAGGGCTGGAAGATACCCCAGGGCTGGAAGATACCCCATGGCTGGAAGATACCTCAGGGCTGGAAGATACCCCAGGGCTGAAGATACCTCAGGGCTGGAAGATACCCCAGGGCTGGAAGATACCCCAGGGCTGGAAGATACCTCAGGGCTGAAGATACCCCAGGGCTGGAAGATACCCCAGGGCTGGAAGATACCACCAGGGCTGGAAGATACCCCAGGGCTGGAAGATACCTCAGCGCTGGAAGATACCCCAGGGCTGGAAGATACCTCAGCGCTGGAAGATACCCAGGGCTGGAAGATACCTCAGGGCTGGAAGATACCCCAGGGCTGGAAGATACCTCAGGGCTGGAAGATCCCCAGGGCTGGAAGATACCCCAGGGCTGGAAGATACCTCAGGGCTGGAAGATACCCAGGCTGGAATACCCCAGGGCTGGAAGATACCCCAGGGCG
The DNA here is from genome assembly GCA_020271785.1 of Procambarus virginalis. Lineage (NCBI taxonomy): Eukaryota > Metazoa > Arthropoda > Malacostraca > Decapoda > Cambaridae > Procambarus > Procambarus virginalis. The sequence goes on from WNGS01162157.1 coordinate 8,884,559, forward strand.
GGAAGATACCCCAGGGCTGGAAGATACCTCAGCGCTGGAAGATACCCCAGGGCCGTGCTCCTGGGTGGAAAGGACTGGAAAAGGACTCGCAAGCCATACCTGTGAGGGGGGGGGGGGATATCAACACGCAAAAAAGAGGGAAGAGTTGTCTTGGAGACAGCATCGCCTCCTTACAGGTAGTGAAGAGGATCGAACCTCCTCCACAATACCGGAAGATCGAGAGGGGGGACGCCCCCTCGCCGCTCTCAGTCAGGCGTCCTTTGTTCTGGGCGCCTGCTGCCTTTGTGAGATCAGCCACGATATCCAATCATTACTCCGGAATATAGCTCAGCAAATCATATTTCCATAGGCACCCCACCATGGCGCTAGGGAGCGGCTCTCTCCTCCGTACATGCTGTTAGGGTGACGAACTTGTTTGATATATCTTAAACATGATTTTAAGGCCGGTCTAATGCCATTACACCACACATATTATGTACGGACTCAAAGCCTGTAGAGGAGATTGTCAAGTACCACGATGGAAACATGGAAAAAGGGTACTTGGCCCACTATTCATGGGCCCCATTCATGGGCCCCATTCAAGGGCCCCATTCAAGGGCCCCATTCAAGGGCCCCATTCATGGGCCCCTAGCAATGCCCTGCGACTCCTCCCTACTAAAGAGAGCCCTGCACCACCACATTGTGCTGGATCAGCGAATCTCCAAAAAATACAAGCCCGCTCTGTGAGAATCATCAGAATACAGAGCATCACCTCTTAAACCATCGGGGATCGAACTCGGACGTCATTGAGGGAGATACTGACGGAGATTCTGACGGAGACATCTAGGACAGAGCCCCTCAATTCTGTGCATATCATGTCTCGGTTTTATAATACAAGCAAAATTAACTTTCTGCCATACTCTGCTGCAAGTTGCGGTGCAATTCGTGCAGGCCACTTTCTCTTCCTTCCCCGTCCCCAGGAGAGCAGGGAGGGGGAATGCAGGACACCACCCCACCCTCCCCAGGAGAGCAGGGAGGGGGAATGCAGGACACCACCCCACCCTTCCCCAGGAGAGCAGGGAGGGGGAATGCAGGACAACCCCACCTCCCCCAGAAGAGCAGGGAGGGGGAATGCAGGACAACCCCACCTCCACCAGAAGAGCAGGGAGGGGGAATGCAGGACACCACCCCATCTCCCCCAGAAGAGCAGGGAGGGGAATGCAGGACACCACCCCACCTCCCCCAGGATAGCAGGGAGGGGGAATGCAGGACACCACCCACCTCCTCCAGGAGAGCAGGGAGGGGGAATGCAGGACACCACCCACCTCCTCCAGGAGAGCAGGGAGGGGGAATGCAGGACACCACCCCACCCTTCCCCAGGAGAGCAGGGAGGGGGAATGCAGGACACCACCCCACCCTCCCCAGGAGAGCAGGGAGGGGGAATGCAGGACAACCCCACCTCCCCCAGAAGAGCAGGGAGGGGGAATGCAGGACACCACCCCACCTCCCCCAGGATAGCAGGGAGGGGGAATGCAGGACACCACCCGACCTCCCCCAGGAGAGCAGGGAGGGGGAATGCAGGACACCACCCCACCTCCCCCAGGAGAGCAGGGAGGGGGAATGCAGGACACCACTCCACCTCCCCCAGGAGAGCAGGGAGAGGGAATGCAGGACACCACCCCACCTCCCCCAGGAGAGCAGGGAGGGGGAATGCAGGACGCCACCCCACCTCCCCCAGGAGAGCAGGGAGGGGGAATGCAGGACGCCGCCCCACCCTCCCCCAGGAGATCAGGGAGGGGGAATGCAGGACACCACCCCACCTCCCCCAGGAGAGCAGGGAGGAGGAATGCAGGACACCACCCCACCTCCCCCAGGAGAGCAGGGAGGGGGAATGCAGGACAACCCCACCTCCCCCAGGAGAGCAGGGAGGGGGAATGCAGGACACCACCCCACCTCCCCCAGGAGAGCAGGGAGGGGGAATGCAGGACACCACCCCACCTCCCCCAGGAGAGCAGGGAGGGGGAATGCAGGACACCACCCCACCTCCCCCAGGAGAGCAGGGAGGGGGAATGCAGGACACCACCCCACCTCCCCCAGGAGAGCAGGGAGGGGGAATGCAGGACACCACCCCACCTTCCCCAGGAGAGCAGGGAGGGGGAATGCAGGACACCACCCCACCTCCCCCAGGAGAGCAGGGAGGGGGGATGCAGGACACCACCCACCTCCCCCAGGAGAGCAGGGAGGGGGGATGCAGGACACCACCCACCTCCCCCAGGAGAGCAGGGAGGGGGGATGCAGGACGCCGCCGGGGTCGATACCGGAGAGTATGGGGACGCCTCTGGCTGCCTCCGCCAGCAGGCGTCCTTTGTTCTGGGGCGCCTGCCTCCTGACTCTGCTCCTCTCACTGACTGCCTGAAGGCCCAGCTGACTGCTTGATGGCCCAGCTGACTGCTTGATGGTCCAGCTGACTGCTTGATGGCCCAGCTGACTGCTTGATGGCCCAGCTGACTGCTTGATGGCCCAGCTGACTGCCTGATGGCCCAGCTGACTGCCTGATGGCCCAGCTGACTGCTTGATGGCCCAGCTGACTGCTTGATGGCCCAGCTGACTGCCTGATGGCCCAGCTGACTGCTTGATGGCCCAGCTCACTGCCTGATGGCCCAGCTGACTGCATGATGGCCCAGCTGACTGCTTGATGGCCCAGTTGACTGATTGATGGCCCAGCTGACTGCTTGATGACCCAGCTAACTGGTTGATGGCCCAGCTGATTGCTTGATCGTCCAGCTGACTGCTTCATGGCCCAGCTGACTGCTTGATGGCCAAGCTGACTTCTTGGTTCCTCAGCTGACTGCTTGATGACCCAGCTGACTGCTTGATGACCCAGCTGACTGCTTGATGACCCAGCTGACTGCTTGATGGCCCAGCTGACTGCTTGATGGCCCAGCTGACTGCTTGATGGCCCAGCTGACTGGTTGATGCCCCAGCTGACTGCTTGATGACCCAGCTGACTGCTTGATGACCCAGCTGACTGCTTGATGGCCCAGCTGACTGCTTGATGACCCAGCTGACTGCTTGATGGCCCAGCTGACTGCTTGATGACCCAGCTGACTGCTTGATGCCCCAGCTGACTGCTTGATGACCCAGCTGACTGCTTGATGTCCCAGCTGACTGCTTGATGACCCAGCTGACTGCTTGATGCCCCAGCTGACTGCTTGATGCCCCAGCTGAGTGCTTGATGACCCAGCTGACTGCCTGATGGTCCAGCTGACTGCTTGATGCCCCAGCTGACTGCTTGATGACCCAGCTGACTGCTTGATGGCCCAGCTGACTGCTTGATGGTCCACCTGACTGGTTGATGACCCAGCTGACTGCTTGATGGCCCAGCTGACTGCTTGATGACCCAGCTGACTGCTTGATGACCCAGCTGACAGCTTGATGGCCCAGCTGACTGCTTGATGGCCCAGCAGACTGCTTGATGACCCAGCTGACTGCTTGATGACCCAGCAGACTGCTTGATGGTCCAGCTGACTGCTTGATGGCCCAGCAGACTGCTTGATGACCCAGCAGACTGCTTGATGACCCAGCTGACTGCTTGATGGCCCAGCGGACTGCTTGATGACCCAGCAGACTGCTTGATGACCCAGCTGACTGCTTGATGACCCAGCTGACTGCTTGATGGTCCAGCTGACTGCTTGATGGCCCAGCAGACTGCTTGATGACCCAGCAGACTGCTTGATGACCCAGCTGATTGCTTGATGACCCAGCTGACTGCTTGATGGCCCAGCTGACTGCTTGATGGCCCAGCAGACTGCTTGATGGTCCAGCTGATTGCTTGATGGTCCAGCTGACTGCTTGATGACCCAGCTGACTGCTTGATGGTCCAGTTGACTGCTTGATGACCCAGCTGACTGCTTGATGCCCCAGCTGACTGCTTGATGCCCCAGCTGACTGCTTGATGGCCCAGCTGACTGCTTGATGCCCCAGCTGACTGCTTGATGCCCCAGCTGACTGCTTGATGGCCCAGCTGACTGCTTGATGACCCAGCTGACTGCTTGATGCCCCAGCTGACTGCTTGATGACCCAGCTGACTGCTTGATGTCCCAGCTGACTGCTTGATGACCCAGCTGACTGCTTGATGCCCCAGCTGACTGCTTGATGCCCCAGCTGAGTGCTTGATGACCCAGCTGACTGCCTGATGGTCCAGCTGACTGCTTGATGCCCCAGCTGACTGCTTGATGACCCAGCTGACTGCTTGATGGCCCAGCTGACTGCTTGATGGTCCAGCTGACTGGTTGATGACCCAGCTGACTGCTTGATGGCCCAGCTGACTGCTTGATGACCCAGCTGACTGCTTGATGACCCAGCTGACAGCTTGATGGCCCAGCTGACTGCTTGATGGCCCAGCAGACTGCTTGATAACCCAGCTGACTGCTTGATGACCCAGCAGAATGCTTGATGGTCCAGCTGACTGCTTGATGGCCCAGCAGACTGCTTGATGACCCAGCAGACTGCTTGATGACCCAGCTGACTGCTTGATGGCCCAGCGGACTGCTTGATGACCCAGCAGACTGCTTGGTGACCCAGCTGACTGCTTGATGACCCAGCTGACTGCTTGATGGTCCAGCTGACTGCTTGATGGCCCAGCAGACTGCTTGATGACCCAGCAGACTGCTTGATGACCCAGCTGATTGCTTGATGACCCAGCTGACTGCTTGATGGCCCAGCTGACTGCTTGATGGCCCAGCAGACTGCTTGATGGTCCAGCTGATTGCTTGATGGTCCAGCTGACTGCTTGATGACCCAGCTGACTGCTTGATGGTCCAGTTGACTGCTTGATGACCCAGCTGACTGCTTGATGCCCCAGCTGACTGCTTGATGCCCCAGCTGACTGCTTGATGGCCCAGCTGACTGCTTGATGCCCCAGCTGACTGCTTGATGCCCCAGCTGACTGCTTGATGCCCCAGCTGACTGCTTGATGCCCCACCTGACCGTAGCCCCGCCACCAGACCAACAACCTGTAAGCTGGCACAGAGTTACCATTGATGTTGGTCATCAGTAATGCACCTCAAGAGCTCTCCTGTTGCCACAAGGCTCGTCCATAACGGGCTCAGTAACCCCTTGTGGAGCACATGACAAAACATTCCCATTACGCAACAAAGCCTTACGCAAGACTTACGCAACAGTCTTCAAGCAGCTTTAAGACTCGTATCGGATGTAAACAAAGTTGATGTAAACATCATGTCACATTATGATGTAAACATCAACCATTTTAAAACGTACAGTCTATGTAAATGACTACTCATCATTTCCTCATCACTGAGGTGCTTAATGAGTCAATTGTAGTCCAATCCTGTCTTTCAACTCTGCTGTCATACTTCGCGAGACTGTATTTCCATAACTCATTCCCTATTTCCATGTTATTAACAGTAAGTCAGTAAGTAGGATTTAAATACGCCACAGAAGAAATTCAAATAGGGTATTACAGATGCAACTGTTCTCCCTATTTCAATATTAGCTATATGCCACAGGTCGATATTTAAATAGGTCACACATTAAAACGTTAACAACCATGTTAGGGTGTAGAAAGGCCGTAATTAGGCTAGTATTTACTCCAGGATGCAATCCTCAACAGTTGCCTAATTCCCGGCTATCTATTTACTGCTAGGTGAGCAGGGGTATCAGATGAAAGGAAGCGTGCCCAACCATTTCTGTCCCGCCCGGAGATGGAACCCTGAACTTTGAAAATGGCGGGAACTGTGATAGTGGCGGGAACTTTGAAAATGGCGGGAACTCTGATAGTGGCGGGAACTTTGAAAATGGCGGGAACTCTGATAGTGGCGGGAACTTTGAAAATGGCGGGAACTCTGATAGTGGCGGGAACTTTGAAAATGGCGGGAACTCTGATAGTGGCGGGAACTTTGAAAATGGCGGGAACTCTGATAGTGGCGGGAACTTTGAAAATGGCGGGAACTCTGATAATGACGGGAACTCTGATAATGGCGGGAACTCTGAGAATGGCGGGAACTCTGAGAATGGTGAGAACTCTGATAATGGCGAGAACTCTGATAATGGCGGGAACTCTGATAATGTCGGAAACTCTGATAATGGCGGGAACTCTGAGAATGGCGGGAACTCTGAGAATGGCGGGAACTCTGAGAATGGCGGGAACTCTGATAATGGCGGGAACTCTGAGAATGGCGGGAACTCTGAGAATGGCGGGAACTCTGAGAATGGCGGGAACTCTGATAATGGCGGGAACTCTGATAATGGCGGGAACTCTGAGAATGGCGGGAACTCTGAGAATGGTGAGAACTCTGATAATGGCGGGAACTCTGATAATGGCGGGAACTCTGATAATGACGGAAACTCTGAGAATGGCGGGAACTCTGATAATGACGGGAACTCTGAGAATGGCGGGAACTCTGAGACTGGCGGGAACTCTGAGAATGGCGGGAACTCTGAGAATGGCGGGAACTCTGATAATGGCGGGAACTCTGAGAATGGCGGGAACTCTGAGAATGGCGGGAACTCTGAGAATGGCGGGAACTCTGAGAATGGCGGGAACTCTGAGAATGGCGGGAACTCTGAGAATAGCGGGAACTCTGATAATGGCGGGAACTCTGATAATGGCGGGAACTCTGATAATGGCGGGAACTCTGATAATGGCGGGAACTCTGATAATGGCGGGAACTCTGATAATGGCGGGAACTGCAATTTCCGAAAATCAACAACGCTTTAAAAATGAGCCCAAGATGACTAATTATAATTCCCAGAGAGCAACTGCAGCAGTAACACAGCAACAAATGATTGAGTGCAAACCTGAACACAAATCAGGTCACTTGAAGAATACCACAATCCATGAAGTAACATTGCCCATGGAGCTTGTGGAGGCAGCACACGCTGCAAGGAACAGTGGCCCTCGAGAGTTAAGTAACAGCTCCGTGTTCCGAGGATGTAATGACAGCAGAGTGATATATTACCGGACATAAAGGACTCAGTAGCAGCCCGGGGTCGTAGCAGTAGTATAAGTAGTCTACAGAATGGTAGCAGTCGTAGTTACCACCTCTCAAAGTGGAAGTGGTCGTAGAAGTAGCAGCAGTTTAGTCAAATATCCCTAGATAGTGTATTAAAGGTATTAGTAGTACCATGAGGAAGAAGAGTAGTAGCAGCAGCAATAGTTAGGTCAGTCAAGGTGAGACTTGCTGTGTGAGACGAGGGTAAGTGTATATATAACTAGAAGGCTGCACGGTGCTCTACATTACGGAACCCCGAGGGGAACAGAAGCAGCACCAGTAACAGCAGCAGCAGCAGCACTAGTAGCAGCAGCACCAGTAGCAGTAGCAGCAGCAGCAGCAGCACCAGTAGCAGCAGTAGCAGCAGCACCACCACCACCAGTAGCAGTAACAGCAGCAGCAGCACTAGTAGCAGCAGCACCAGTAGCAGTAACAGCAGCAGCAGCAGCACTAGTAGCAGCAGCACCAGTAGCAGTAGCAGTAGCAGCAGCAGCACCAGTAGCAGTAGCAGCAGCAGCACCAGTAGCAGTAGCAGCACCACCACCAGTAGCAGTAGCAGCACCACCACCAGTAGCAGTAGCAGCAGCACCACCAGTAGCAGCAGCAGCACCACCACCACCAGTAGCAGCACCACCACCACCACCAGTAGCAGCAGCAGCAGCACCAGTAGCAGCAGTAGCAGCAGCACCACCACCACCAGTAGCAGTAGCAGCACCACCACCAGTAGCAGTAGCAGTAGCAGCACCACCACCAGTAGCAGTAGCAGCACCACCACCAGTAGCAGTAGCAGCACCACCACCACCAGTAGCAGTAGCAGCAGCACCACCAGTAGCAGTAGCAGCAGCAGCACCACCACCAGTAGCAGCAGTAGCAGCAGCACCACCACCAGTAGCAGCAGTAGCAGCAGCACCACCACCAGTAGCAGTAGCAGCACCACCACCAGTAGCAGCAGTAGCAGCACCACCACCAGTAGCAGCAGCAGCACCACCACCAGTAGCAGCAGCAGCAGCACCAACACCAGTAGCAGTAGCAGCACCACCACCAGTAGCAGTAGCAGCACCACCACCAGTAGCAGTAGCAGCACCACCACAGTAGCAGTAGCAGCACCACCAGTAGCAGCAGCAGCAGCACCACCAGTAGCAGTAGCAGCACCACCACCAGTAGCAGTAGCAGCACCACACCAGTAGCAGTAGCAGCACCACCACCAGTAGCAGTAGCAGCAGCACCACCAGTAGCAGTAGCAGCACCACCACCAGTAGCAGTAGCAGCACCACCACCAGTAGCAGTAGCAGTAGCAGCACCACCACCAGTAGCAGTAGCAGAGCACCACCACCAGTAGCAGTAGCAGCACCACCACCAGTAGCAGTAGCAGCACCACCAGTAGCAGTAGCAGCACCACCACCAGTAGCAGTAGCAGCACCACCACCAGTAGCAGTAGCAGCACCACCACAGTAGCAGTAGCAGCAGCAGCCACCACCAGTAGCAGTAGCAGCACCACCACCAGTAGCAGCAGCAGCACCACCACCACCACCAGTAGCAGTAGCAGCACCACCACCAGTAGCAGTAGCAGCAGCAGCACCAGTAGCAGTAGCAGCAGCAGCACCAGTAGCAGCAGCAGCAGCACCACCACCAGTAGCAGCAGCAGCACCACCACCAGTAGCAGTAGCAGCACCACCACCAGTAGCAGCAGCAGCAGCACCACCACCAGTAGCGCAGCAGCAGGCACCACCAGTAGCAGCAGCAGCAGCACCACCACCAGTAGCAGTAGCAGCACCACCAGTAGCAGCAGCAGCAGCACCACCACCAGTAGCAGTAGCAGCAGCAGCACCACCACCAGTAGCAGCAGCAGCAGCACCACCAGTAGCAGTAGCAGCACCACCACCAGTAGCAGCAGCAGCACCACCACCAGTAGCAGCAGCAGCACCACCACCAGTAGCAGCAGCAGCACCACCACCAGTAGCAGTAGCAGCACCACCACCAGTAGCAGTAGCAGCACCACCACCAGTAGCAGTAGCAGCACCACCACCAGTAGCAGTAGCAGCACCACCACCAGTAGCTAGAGGATTTATTGCCAAACAGAATATAGAAAGTTTTGTCAATGTTAGGGTGAGTTTGTTGTGCAGTTAGACAAAGATGGACTTTATTTAGCTAGTATTTACTGTGGCATTTAGAGCAAGGAGGGTCAGGACTGGAGTAAATGAAAGTTGTATCGTCAGCAAAAAGAATTGGTTAGAGG
>WNGS01162157.1:8895523-8917019 GCA_020271785.1 Procambarus virginalis
TGTTGGGAGGCATTTGGAAGGTCATTAATGTAGATGAGAAAGAGGAAGGGCCAAGTATGCTGCCTGAGGACAACGATGTGATGGGTAGGGTGGGAGAAATTGAATTATTCACAGAAACATACTGGAGCTGTCAGTTAGGTAAGATTTGAGGTATTGCAGGGAGTGACCTCTGACTCCATGATGTGTAATTTAAGAAGAGGTTTTGGTGGTTGACAGTGTCAAAAGCCTTACGCAGGTCACAAATAACCCAACAGGAACTCATTTTTATCAAGAGCTGCATGAATCAAGTTAATCATACTAATAAGTGCATCGTTAGTGCTTTTTTGGGGTCTGAAGCCATATTGACAAGAGCTAAAGTATTTGGTTGGGCTAGATAAGAGTAAAGCTGCTTGTAGATTAGTTTTCAAATATTTTTGACAAGTTAGTAGGATTGATATAGGTCTGTAGTTGTTAACATCTGCGAGATCACCACATTTGTGGACAGGGGTTACTCTCGCTTCTTTAGAATATCTGGAAAGGTTTGGAGTTCAAGTGACTTGTTGAAGAGCAATGCCATAGCAGGGGGCTAAAGATCTGGAGGCTTTTTTGTAAATTAAAGTTGGTATCTCATCAAGGGCACTAGACTTGGTTTTAAGGGAAAGGATTATCTCATTGACGTCAGTGGAATTAGCAGGGTTTAGGTACATTAAGTGGTTTAGGTTTAGGTAATATTAAGTGGTTATACCCCATCAACCCATAAATAATTTAACTCGCTTATTATAAGTTTGCCTGAGACGCCTGACGTATTAGTGGCTCTATTAAACATACATATTCTGAGACAACTAAATAGCCACTGTGCAAAGTTCTAATTTACATTAAACACTATTATTATTATTATTATTATTATTATTATTATTATTATTATTATTATTATTATTATTATTATTATTATTATCATTATTAAACACCTACACACACTAACACTCAAAATGGCTGAGAAAGATGTAAAGTAGCCTAAAAGTGATAGATATGTGATCCCTTTAACATCACTCAATATGCCTCACAAGTTTAATTTCCCATGGAATAGAACCATCTATAACACACACTCCAATGGGTTCAATCTCATTCCACACAGAACTGTCGAGAAATGTACTTACCTAGTTTTGCTTGCGGGGGTTGAGCTCTGGCTCTTTGGCCCCGCCTCTCAACCGTCAATCAGCTAATGTACAGGTTCCTGAGCTTACTGGGTTCTATCATATATACACTTGAAGCTGTGTATGGAGCCAGCCTCCACCACATCACTTCCTAATGCATTCCATTTGTCTACTACTCTGACACTGAAAAATTCTTTCTAACGTCTCTATGGCTCATTTGGGCACTCAATTTTCACCTGTGTCCCCTAGTGCGTGAGCTCCTGGTGTGAAATAGTCTGTCTTTATCTACCCTATCAATTCCTGAGAATCTTGTATGTGGTGATCATGTCCCCCCTAACTCTTCCGTCTCCCAGCGACGTGAGGTTTAATTCCCGTAGTCTCTCCTCGTAGCTCTTACCCCTCAGTTCGGGTAATAGTCTGGTGGAAAACCTTTGACCTGAGAGACATTGCTCTCAACACACAACTAAACAAAATACGTAATACACTCGTTGAATATCTAGCTATCAAACTCCACACCTCGGGTTTCAGCTTGTATATAAAACTGGTTAATCTAAGACGCTATGATTAAGTTCCTTGGCGATGGGAACTATTTTAATACAATAAAGTTAACACCACCAAGAAATTAAACAACAGAAGACATAGCAGAGGAGGAGATGGATACAACAGAGGAGATAGAAGAGGACAAGACAGCAGAGACAATAGAGGAACAAACAGCACAGATAACAGAGGAAGAGAAGAGGAGGCAACAGAAGAAGAGACAACAGAGGAAGAGATAGACATCAGAAGAGTGAACAGTGAAGAAGCTTCAGTTATACACGAGGGAAGAGAGCCACGAGGGCAGGAACACGACCGTAAGAAGGCTGCCAAGTCTGCAAGTTGGAGGAAGTTGGGTCAAGTTCCTGCCGCCGAGGACAATCTCGGAATTAAGGAAACTTGTCGGACGTTCTGTTTTTTTTCCGCGTTTTGTAGTGCGATTGTGTACGCTTTTCGAAACACGGAGAAAGTATACAATGAAAAGTGTCGGAGGCCGGGAGCAGTGGGGCACCTCTTACCAGTCCCATCTCTACTACCATACTGCTACTCAACCTGATCTTGGCAATTCTCTTGTATATTGAGGAACTTCACCCATGGAGGTCTGTGGGAGTCATTATTGCCATCTATTGTCATTTTTGTCTCCCTCGGAGTACCCGAACCTTCTGAGGCGCTTTTGATTTGTGACACTAGCTCTCCACATATGTCAGTTGCTTAATTTAGAACCTTACTTGAGGTCGATCTCGAACCCATTGTTGATGTGACGACTTATATTGAATTCTGTAACTAGCTCATCAAGATTGTAACTTGCTTAGCTAAATGAATTGTGGGGTTCAGTCCCTGAGCCATTATGTGCCTCTGTAACCCTTTCCACTACCGCCCACAAGATGGGTATGGGGTGCATAATAAATGAACTAAACTAACTCTCCGATCGCTGAGTTGCACAGTTCTTTTTTTCTGCAGAGTATGTTGGCTACTGAGTATACGTGGGAGGGGCTGTTAAAAGATGACCACAGGGCTGGAAGATACCCCAGGGCTGGAAGATACCCCAGGGCCGTGCTCCTGGGTGGGAAAGGACTGGAAAAGGACTCGCAAGCCATACCTGTGAGGGGGGAGAGGATATCAAACACGCAAAAAAGAGGGAAGAGTTGTCTTGGAGACAGCATCGCCTCCTTACAGGGTAGTGAAGAGGATCGAACCTCCTCCACAATACCGGAAGATCGCGGGGGGGGGGGGGGGGACGCCCCCTTCGCCGCTCTCAAGTCAGGCGTCCTTTGTTCTGGGGGCGCCTGCTGCCTTTGTGAGATCAGCCACGATATCCAATCATTACTCCGGAATATAGCTCAGCAAATCATATTTCCATAGGCACCCCACATGGCGCTAGGGAAGCGGCTCTCTCCTCCGTACATGCTGTCAGGGTGATGAACTAGTTTGATATATCTTAAACATGATTTTAAGGCCGGTCTAATGCCATTTACACACACATATTATGTACGGACTCAAAGCCTGTAGAGGAGATTGTCAAGTACCACGATGGAAACATGGAAAAAGGGTACTTGGCCCGCTATTCATGGGCCCCATTCATGGGCCCCATTCAAGGGCCCCATTCAAGGGCCCCATTCAAGGGCCCCATTCATGGGCCCCATTCAAGGGCCCCATTCAAGGGCCCCATTCAAGGGCCCCATTCAAGGGCCCCATTCAAGGGCCCCATTCATGGGCCCCATTCAAGGGCCCCATTCAAGGGCCCCATTCAAGGGCCCCATTCATGGGCCCCTAGCAATGCCCTGCGACTCCTCCCTACTAAAGAGTGCCCTGCACCACCACATTGTGCTGGATCAGTGAATCTCCAAAAAATACAAGCCCGCTCTGTGAGAATCATCAGAATACAGAGCATCACCTCTTAAACCATCGGGGATCGAACTCGGACGTCATTGAGGGAGATACTGACGGAGATTCTGACGGAGACACCTAGGACAGAGCCCCTCAATTCTGTGCATATCATGTCTCGGTTTTATAATACAAGCAAAATTAACTTTCTACCATACTCTGCTGCTAGTTGCGGTGCAATTCGTGCAGGCCACTTTCTCTTCCTTCCCGTCTCCAGGAGAGCAGGGAGGGGGAATGCAAGACAGCCCCCTCCCCCAGGAGAGCGGGGAGGGGGAATGCAGGACAACCCCACCTCCCCCAGGAGAGCAGGGAGGGGGGAATGCAGGACACCACCCCACCTCCCCCAGGAGAGCAGGGAGGGGGAATGCAGGACAACCCCACCTCCCTCAGGAGAGCAGGGAGGGGGGAATGCAGGACACCACCCCACCTCCCCCAGGAGAGCAGGGAGGGGGGAATGCAGGACACCACCCCACCTCCCCCAGGAGAGCAGGGAGGGGGAATGCAGGACACCACCCCACCTTCCCCAGGAGAGCAGGGAGGGGGAATGCAGGACACCACCCCACCTTCCCCCAGGAGAGCAGGGAGGGGGAATGCAGGACACCACCCCACCTCCCCCAGGAGAGCAGGGAGGGGGAATGCAGGACGCCGCCGGGGTCGATACCGGAGAGTATGGGGACGCCTCTGGCTGCCTCCGCCAGCAGGCGTCCTTTGTTCTGGGGCGCCTGCCTCCTGACTCTGCTCCTCTCACTGACTGCCTGAAGGCCCAGCTGACTGCTTGATGGCCCAGCTGACTGCTTGATGGCCCAGCTGACTGCTTGATGGCCCAGCTGACTGCTTGATGGCCCAGCTGACTGCTTGATGACCCAGCTGACTGCTTGATGGTCCAGCTCACTGCCTGATGGCCCAGTTGACTGCCTGAAGGCCCAGCTGACTGCCTGAAGGCCCAGCTGACTGCTTGATGGCCCAGCTGACTGCTTGATGGCCCAGCTGACTGCTTGATGGCCCAGCTGACTGCTTGATGGCCCAGCTGACTGCTTGATGGCCCAGCTGACTGCTTGATGGCCCAGTTGACTGTTTGATGGCCCAGCTGACTGCTTGATGGCCCAGCTGACTGCTTGATGGCCCAGCTGACTGCTTGATGGCCCAGTTGACTGCTTGATGGCCCAGCTCACTGCCTGATGGCCCAGTTGACTGCCTGAAGGCCCAGCTGACTGCCTGAAGGCCCAGCTGACTGCTTGATGGCCCAGCTGACTGCTTGATGGCCCAGCTGACTGCTTGATGGCCCAGCTGACTGCTTGATGGCCCAGCTGACTGCTTGATGGCCTAGTTGACTGTTTGATGGCCCAGCTGACTGCTTGATGGCCCAGCTGACTGCTTGATGGCCCAGCTGACTGCTTGATGGCCCAGTTGACTGCTTGATGGCCCAGCTGACTGCTTGATGGCCCAGATGACTGCTTGATGGCCCAGCTGACTGCTTGATGGCCCAGATGACTGCTTGATGGCCCAGCTGACTGCTTGATGGCCCAGCTGACTGCTTGATGACCCAGCTGACTGCTTGATGGCCCAGCTGACTGCATGATGGCCCAGCTGACTGCTTGATGGCCCAGTTGACTGCTTGATGGCCCAGCTGACTGCTTGATGGCCCAGCTGACTGCTTGATGACCCAGTTGACTGCTTGATGACCCAGCTGACTGCTTGATGGCCCAGCTGACTGCTTGATGGCCCAGCTGACTGTTTGATGGTCCAGCTGACTGCTTGATGACCCAGCTGACTGCTTGATGGCCCAGCTGACTGTTTGATGGTCCAGCTGACTGCTTGATGGCCCAGTGACTGCTTGTTGGTCCAGCTGACTGGTTGATGACCCAGCTGACTGCTTGATGGCCCAGCTGACTGCATGATGGCCCAGCTGACTGCTTGATGGCCCAGCTGACTGGTTAATGACCCAGCTGACTGCTTGATGGTCCAGCTGACTGCTTGATGACCCAGCTGACTGCTTGATGGCCCAGCTGACTGCATGATGGCCCAGCTCACTGCTTGATGGCCCAGCTGACTGGTTAATGACCAGCTGACTGTTTGATGGTCCAGCTGACTGGCTGATGACCCAGCTGACTGCTTGATGGCCCAGCTGACTGGCTGATGGCCCAGCTGACTGCTTCATGGCCCAGCTGACTGCTTCATGGCCCAGCTGACTGCTTGATGGCCCAGCTGACTGGTTGATGGCCCAGCTGACTGCTTGATGGCCCAGCTGACTGCCTGATGGCCCAGCTGACTGCTTGATGACCCAGCTGACTGCTTCATGGCCNGGGGGGGGGGGTGGCTCGATATACCTTGTGGTGCAACCGTCCTCTTAAAAATAACGTCCTTTTGGCCCGTATGTGCGCTATGGCCAAATTTGGACGTAATTTGAAATGAAATCGACTCACAAAATGACGTTCTGTTTCCGTTTTCTATTTGAGTCGTCCGGCGTACGCGCAGATGTTCTGAGAGGACACTTTAAATTAACGTTTTTCATAACGTTTTGAAACTTTATGAGAATTTCCTGCCCACCTAACCTATCAGAGGACCTTAACTTACTGTTGTTGAAAAAAAAATCCCAAATTTATTTTCATTTTTTTTTCATTTTCAAATTACGTCCAATTCGGCATACGGGAAACGGCCAAAAGTGACGTTCTTTTTAAGAGGACAGGTTGTTGCAATGATTTCGGGGCTTATCGTCCTCGCGGCCCGGTTCTCGACCAGGCCACCTCATTGCTGGACTGGTCAACCAGGCTGTTGGCCGGTCCAGCGACACACTGAATTATCACATCTTATACCACGTGAAAAACTGGTCATTTAAACTAAGGTTACATGATATAACAAACAATTCTATTACAAAGAATGATTACAGATTACAGTGAGAATCCACAAGGTCTTCTCTGAACACTCTTAATTTTCTTCTTCGAGGATGTGGATCCCTTACAAACTATATCTTATATTCTATAGTTGGTCAGTTAGTCACCGAGTATGGTATTACATTTTCTCCCTTCACAGAAATTTCGCCGTTTGCCTTGCAAACAGCGTCTATTTCTTGCTCTATATACACGTTTCACCTCTAATAGACAAACGAAAATATCTGAATGTATAAACTATGAATGATAAAAATCCCACAAGAGCAAGTGGATCTCCCTCTTGTGTGTGTGTGTGTGTGTGTGTGTGTGTGTGTGTGTGTGTGTGTGTGTGTGTGTGGTGTGTGTGTGTGTGTGTGTGTGTGTGTGGTGTGTGTGTGTGTGTGAGTGTCCTCACCTGAGTCAGGAAGTGAAGAAGGCAGATTATGACTATTGTCTGGAGAAGGGCTGCAGCGTCTTGTTTACTCTCCTTATGAGCCTGGGAACACCATCCTGGGCGAGGGGCGGCGAGGGATCCTGACGATAAGTGTATATATTCACAGGAAGATACAGGCATGTACACATGCGCAGGAATATACAGGCATGTACACATGCGCAGGAATACACAGGCGTGTACACATGCTCAGGAATACACAGGCATGTACACATGCGCAGGAATACACAGGCGTGTACACATGCGCAGGAATACACAGGCATGTACACATGCGCAGGAATATACAGGCATGTACACATGGGCAGGAATATACAGGCATGTACACATACGCAGGAATATACAGGCATGTACACATGCGCAGGAATACACAGGCATGTACATATGCGCAGGAATACACAGGCGTGTACACATACACAGGAATATACAGGTATGTACACATACACAAGAATATACAGGTATGTACACATACACAAGAATATACAGGTATGTACACATACACAAGAATATACAGGTATGTACACATACACAGGAATATACAGGTATGTACACATACGCAGGCATACACACGCATGTACACGTAGACAAAATATAGATAAAACAATTACAAACAAGTGTCCACACTACGAACTAAAGCCGGCGAGACACTGCCAAACTGTAGTCATCATGCAAATCGCGAAATATGAGAACCTGTTTCCAGTTGGCTCCACATTCTTGGCGTCCCTTTACACGCAAAACACCAGACAATGTCACCTTTCAGACACCATCTACAGCATGGGTTTGGGCGCAATAATAAACTAATTAAACTTACAAAAAACATTACCTGTTTTCCCACTATCCTTGACTATTTTTGCCTGTGTTACCACATGAGATTAAACATAATATTTATAATTATAAATATTCGCCGAATCCGGAAATTACACTCAACGGATCGGAGAAGCAAATGAAGATATAGTTAGACATGCTCGTCATTTCACTGTTAAATGGTGTTTTTTAGCCGTTCAAATGACACAAAGTGTGTGTACTTTTCTGTCTCTTACCCTCACCTTGTTCTTATTGAATATAGTGATAACACCACCAAGTGGGACGGCAAAAACAGGAGCCCCCTTGTGTGCCCGTCACCACTGCTTCAGGTCGACTGGGACGGTGTGGCGGCGGACACACACACACACACACACACACACACACACACCACACACACACACACACACACACACACACACACACACACACACACACACACACACACAAGTACCCGCGCGCGTGAAGGATGGACACATGCACAACACACGTGGGGTAGACACATACATGTAGGATAGATGAATTAACGGACACACACACTGGGTGGATAGACATGTGGGATGGCCACACACATAGGATAGGCATGCACGTGGACACATGGAATGTACACAAACACACACATACAGGCTCTTGTTCGGGACCAAAGAGCCAGAGCTCATCCCCCGCAAGCACAAATAGGTGAGTACACGCAGAACCACCTCCCCCTGACCCGCCATAACGGTACAGAGGATGTAGCTACAACCTGTTCAACCGCTCTCATCTCATATCCGTCTCACGCTCTCACCCTTATTTTTATTTTACTTCTTATTTCTGGCGCAGCAGAACAGTCAACCTTGGGATAGTATTACCGCAGAGCCCTGGGAGCTCGCGCTGATTATGTCCCACCAGACTCGCAGGCGCGACCATATCCCACATTAGAATGACTCTTCTTGTGTCATGTTGGCTTCCCTAAGGAACGATTCTTTACCTTTAAGAGTTCATGTTATGTGTAGAGAACTGTGATAGAGGAGACAAGAAGGAGACGTGTCACAGTCACCAGGAAAGTTGGGAGACGACCCAGCCCATGGCGGCGGCCCGGCCCGGGGTCCGAGCGTTGAACTCGCCGACGTCCAGGAGTATGGGCGGCAGCGGCGGTCCGCGGGGCGCATTCTACCACGGCTGGCGTCTCGCCCCAGCGCTGGTGGTGAGGATAACCTCTGCGCTCCCAGCCATTCTCATTATTATGTAAACACTGAGAATATGTTCTTAAACAATTTGAGCATATTCCTAACTTAATATAAATACAACTACTTTGATTTTTTTATTATAATTGTTAACGATATTGTCATCGGCATGTAAAGTGATAAATAATAATTAATTGTGAAATGCTTGCACGCACTGACGGGTATGCTAGTAGTGGCCAGTAGCTGGCTAGGTGACCGCGGGCAGCCTGGCCCTGACCTCAGAGGACCTCTTTACGCCTAACAAGGTTCCTGCCCCCCCCCCAAATAATGATAGATATACAAACATAGCGTAGACATACAAGGGTGCGGTTGTCCCCAGGTGTTAATGAGACATTTCGCTACGTGGGTCACTACATGATTCCCGTTACCAGTGGGAAAGGTGGGAGGGGCCGGGGACCTCCCAGATCTTCATCTCCAGTCCATACATAGGTGCTCGGTCTATCCTTGTTTATACAGAACCAAGGTCTCGATGTTTGTGGTTCCGTAGATGGCTGACAAGTTCACAGTTGCAGTTGATTTGACTTCGTTTTTGTTTGGGTTATATACTAGAAATGAATAACAAAGAAACTTCATTAAGAACGATAAAATACGACTCGATATCCTTATTGTGAAAGACGGCAGTGGAGGTGTACAGTATGGCATTGTTCAGGTGGGGATAGGATCTGATCACTTCCTCCCTGTCATCTCTCTCTCTCTCTAGCCTCTCTCTCTCTCTCTCTCTCTCTCTCTCTCTCTCTCTCTCTCTCTCTCTCTCTCTCTCTCTCTCCCTCTCTCTCTCTCTCTCTCTCTCTCTCTCTCTCTCTCTCTCTCTCTCTCTTACAGGTCAAGGAATTACAGACAAGTGGGCACACCTGAGTCCGTGTGGTCAACCATTCAATTAGTGACCAGATACAGTAATCTAAAGTTATTCTGATATTAATGATTGTTACTATAAAGTTAATTCTGTTTAACACCACAAATTTATTCCACAAAATTCTACCTTTCAAACAAAATCTAACACCCTGTCGCCCTCATAGAGAAAACCCTACACCTTCACACACGGCAATTACTAACAACAGACACGTTGAAATTGTTTCAGTCTTGACAGAGAAGAAAACGGGCGCTCCTGTTTACAGGCACAGAAAACGGGCGCAATGTTTACCGTTACGAGTCATCGTCCAGGTGAGGTTCCAGGACCCACGCGGGTCCCACGCGGGTCAGTTACGTCCCGACCGTCGCAGGAGTAATATGTCGGTTGTCGACGCTCTGAGAAAATAAAAATAAAATAATAATTCGCCGGATAACAACAATAACATTAATACAACCGAATTATAAAAACAATATTGTATCGAGTAGTATTTATACGGAATATTATACAAATAAGTGAAGAAAATTATGTGTTAGTAAAGAAAACATGACATTTCAGGGAGAACAATTATGAAATGTGGTGGAATGGTTGAGTGACTGGTGAGAATGTTTCCTCGGCTGCCCAAGTTACCTCGCAGGGCGCTCTTAGCTGTGGCGTACGTCTATTGTTTGTTAATAATGGTTAACCGGCTCAGTAACGTCAAACAGGTAATTCCAGGGCTTCTTTACTGCTATCCTCCTTATTCAGCTGCTATCCTCGGACTGCTAATTTTCTTGCTTACTGCTTCTTTGATCCGCTAACTAGCCTGCTACTGTTATTTCGTTGCTACTTAGAATTAGCAGAAGCAAAAGACAAATATGTCCTACTGTTGCTACTGCTATTGTTTACTTACTACTACTGTCCTGCCTCGAGTATTCTTGCTATCTTGCTACGTAAGAATTCTGCTGTTGAATAGTAGCAACAACAGAATTCTACGTATTCTGCTGTTGCTACTATAATATGAAGCTAACTAATGCTGTTGACCAGACCACACACTAGAAATTGAAGGGACGACGACGTTTCGGTCCGTCCTGGACCATTCTCAAGTCGCTTGTGACTTGAGAATGGTCCAGGACGGACCGAAACGTCGTCGTCCCTTCACCTTCTTGTGTGTGGTCTGATCAACATACTTTAGCCACGTTATTGTGACGCATCGCCTGCTAACTAATGCTGTCCTGATGGCTGCTACTGTTGATTCTTGTACTGTTCTACGTGGGCTACTTTCCTGTTCCACGTGGGCTACTTTCCTGTTCCACGTGGGCTACTTTTCTGGCACTGGTGCTGACAACCTACAGCTACCTGCTACTGACCAGGTGGCATCAGCAGAATCAATACATAACTGCTATTATTAAACCATTATTGTTTCATTAACTCTAACTTGAATATCATTGTAAAACCATTTTTATCTTAAATTTGTATTTTGCTAATATTTCTTCCTCAAGTTTCAAAATTCATCCATGTTTCTGTGACAGCAATTATATATATTTTTTTCCGTGCCACACAAATGTACTTATGTGATCCATTTTATTTACAAAACTCTTGCTACGTGTGTGTGTAACATTCCCTTAACTTGGAGAGCTTTATGCTCTTCATTTCGAGGCAAGGTGAAGAAAGAAGAAGAAAGCACACGAAATGTAACAAACACTTGAAAGGAATACTGGTAAAAGAACGTTTACACGTTTTACGAACGTAAAAGAACGTCCAAGTTCACACCTTGGACTTGGACCATCCAGGGTAAACATTGCAGGTGATGCGTCACAATAACGTGGCTGAAGTATATTGACCAGACCACACACTAGAAAGTGAAGGGACGACGACGTTTCGGTCCGTCCTGGACCATTCTCAAGTCAATTGTGGATGGTCCAGGCAATCGTCTTGAGAATGATTGTCAATCGACTTGAGAATGGTCCAAGACGGACCGAAACGTCGTCGTCCCTTCACTTTCTAGTGTGTGGTCTCGTCAAGAAGTTGAACATTAATTTATCTCGTTCTTGCTCTCCTGCAGGAGACAGAGGACCAGTGGGAGGCCCTCCGCCAGGACTTCCTGGCCCGCGCCGCTCGGGTGCGGGCTGGGTGTTCCTCCAAGCCCCCGCGCCCCAGCAAGCTCCAGCAGCACGCCCTCGACGCTGCCCACGTCAGCGCCCACCTCTCCGCCCACTACCACAATATGCACCTCAAGGCAGCCCTTAAAGATATCATTTACCTCCCAAAACATAACCTCTCCTGGTGCCTCGTTCCCAAGGTCAGTAAAGGTCATTTGTTTTACGGTCTGGCAAGTAATTAGATGCCACAAATGTCCATGATTGTTTCAAAGGTCAGAAAAGGTCATAGTCTCCTAAGAGCACCATAAGTGTTTAGCGTTTCATGAGTGTTCATTACAGTTTCACGTTGTTTGGAAGGTCAAGAAAGGTCTTGCTTTTTATGGGGGGGGGGGTCTGTTAAGGTTAAATAAAGTAGAGGGCGCGAAAAGTTCCGGTAGTTTTAGTAATTAAAAGTTTATGTAAATATGTAAGTCATGTGAGGTTAAATTTATGAAGGTCATGGATGCGCTAGGTTGCTAAGGACGAAAAAAGGTCAAAATAATTAGTAAGGATGTCAGAAACGTTCAAGATTGTTTTGGATATCAGAAAAGGTCGAGGTTCTTAAGGTCAGAAAAAGTCGAGGTTCTTATTAAGATCAGAAAAGGTCGGGGATCTTATCAAGGTCAAAAAAGGTCGAGGTTCGTATCAAGGTCAGAGAAGGTCGAGATTCTTATCAAGTTCAGAAAAGGTCGAGGTTCTTATCAAGGTCAGAGAAGGTCGAGGCTCTTATCGAGGTCAAAAAGGGTCGAGGTTCTTATTAAGGTCAGAAAAGTTCGAGGTTCTAAGGTCAGAAAAGGGTCGAGGTTCTTATTAAGGTCAGACAATATCTAGGTAACTGTGTAGGTATAGTGAGCTGTCTCCTGCATGAGTGACAACAGTGATTTACACGACACTCTCCCTACCTTGTGCTGCAGGTGGCCTCGACGTCCTGGTGCAAGGCGCTGCTCGACCTCCAGGGCATCACTGGGGACGAATACAGCTACCCACCTCTACAGGTCGTCCTCAGGCAGGCCTTCAGGTAAGGTCAGCCTCGCCACCACCCGAGTTAAGACCCGACGATATTACAGAATAGCAAAGACGGTAACTCACATTATCGTGACTGGAGATTGATTAATTTGAAAAGGGGGCGACGTTTCGGTCCGCCAATTAAGGGCCCATTGTTGTACAATGATGTTAACTAGTGATATTTTCAATGTATGTAATGCAAATATATTGCGGATTACAATAATTATGGTTGAGATATCTGTGGAAGTATGAAAGGTAGGTGTGTTTAATTACCTAAGTGTGTGAGTGTCAGTGTGTGTGTGTGTGTGTGTGTGTGTGTGTGTGTGTGTGTGTGTGCTCGCTCATCACACCACTTTACAACAACTTTCCCCACCTCAGGCCGGTGGAGCCCTCACGAGTGAACACTACCATCAACGCCTCCCTCAAGTTCCTCTTCGTTCGACATCCGTTCCAGCGCCTCGTTTCAGCTTACAGGAACAAACTGGAGGACTCGAACTTACAGGAGGACGGCGCCTACTTCTACAAGAACTACGGCAGACGCATCGTACAGAGGTTCAGGAAGAGCAAGCTGGACGTGCGATCAGTACAAGCAAATGAAGAGATAAAAACACTAGGACAAGGAGAATTATCCGGCACAAAAGGACAGGAAATTGACAGCGGCGGAGGAGGAAAAGGAGAAATCAAGAAGGATTTCATGAAAACGGCGGAGAAAATAGAGGAGGATTATGTGGAGTACAAGAAGGAGCCCACTTTTGAGGAGTACGTCGACTACCTCATCGACACAGATGTCGACAGCTACGACGAACACTGGAAACCTATCTCGCGTCACTGTCACGTCTGCGAGTTCCCCTTCGACTACATCATCAGGTACGAGAACTTCAGCGACGAGATCAAGTACTTGGTGAGGGTGCTGCAGGAGGGCGGGAGGCTGCCCGCCAAGTTTCACCTGCAGTGGGAGAACCGCGGGGGGACAGACGAGGACACGACAGCCAGGTACCTGAGCCAGGTCAGTCAACACAAACTATGGCTCCTCTACGAGAAATACCACCAGGATTTCTTGTATTTTGGCTACACAATTGACGATTATATTCGGTCATAATGTGGCTTCCTACTCTCGTCGACAGGCAGCCCGTTTAGGTTTAAGCTCCATCTAGGCCAACGGTTAACCTTTCGCAGGATGCAAATCACAACAGCCGCTTAACTCAACTGTACCAATTTACTGCTGGGTGAACAGAGACACAGAGCTGTGCCAAAATAGTAAAAATAATGTTTATTCAAAAGAATGTGTACAAAGAACATAAGAGTAATGTCCAATTGTAGGAACAGGAAATACACATACTAATGAAGCCACCATTACAGAATGTCTCGCCCTGTAACCCGTCCTCCTAATAGCACGTCGCATGTTGACGTATAGTCTACCTAAGGCCAAAAATCGTCGTACTAAAAAATGGAAGCGGCTGGCGAAATTGACGTACTGACCCGTTTTCTGTTTTGGGTCCCCTGGTAGTTTAGGATAAGGGAACTTTAGTACGACAGTTTCTTGACGTTGGGGAACCTTAGGAGGACGGCCGGGCTACGTCTCGAGCGGGAACTGAATACCAGACGTACTGGTTGGGTACCAAAAATTAATTGATGTTAATGAGAAAACAATAAATATTTATTTATCTGCACTTTAAAGTGAGTTGAATTAAATATGTAATGTACCTAAAAATGTCTTTATTATTAATATAAATAAGTTCTTGACTAAATATTATGTTCTTGTTCTTATTTAAACTGGCCATATCTCGCTAAATATTGCTAAAAAGACTTTAATTTTTAAATATCAAAAGAAAGACTTTATACCTAAAGGAACGCAACGAGGCGGGGTAAATCTGATGATAATATAATACAAAAATAATATCTTACTTATAAGAGATTACAATGGATCAATTACAGTATGGTTACTATGTATAAGTACAGTACTTGTATACTTTATAAAATAACTGTTTACGCCTAGAGATTCGGCCAATAGCGTCATTTCCAGTTTCATTTTAAAAATATTGATTTCGGTTCAGTAACGGCTTTTGTTTTGGCGGGCGTCAGGTGCGCGGGAACCCCGTCACTTGACCCGCAAGAATTACCACAGATCTTTTCCATCATCTGACTTTATTTTCCGGAAAAATAAATAATATATAAATGTCATGCAAAACATATTGTAAGTTATGTATAATAAACACTTAAAATTGAAAATATTTATTGTGTTTTAATGACTTTAACACAACATTATTATGTTAAGATATACACCCGAGGTGTGTATCTCAGCTCTCGCTGTATATTATTCTTGAGAGTATACCTTAGTCCTGGACTATGTTCAGGACTAAGGTATACTTGCTGGTGGGCCAGTTGGCTGTTGTGGTGGTCTTAATAACCCTCCTAAGGTTGATAGGCCTTAATGATCATCCAGAGGATGATTGGCCTTAATAACCCTCCAGAGGATGATAGGTCTTAATAACCCTACAGAGGATGATATGCCTTAATGACCCTCTAGAAGATGATAGGCCTTAATAACCTTCCAGAGAATGATAGGCCTTAATAACTCTCCAGAGGATGACCCGCCAATGGATTATCATTTGTAGTGTATCTAAATTATATATTAATAATTAGGCATATTTTCATTGGGAAATTTTCTACTCATTTAGCTTAATCATTGTTTTTGTTTTTGAGTTGGCCGCATTTCACAAATCTTGCTCCAAGTCCTAGGCCGGAGACCTAAACTGAGCCTATAGAAATAATTTCCCCGAGACCTCAACAACGGAAAATATTACGTCCGAAAGTTACAGCAGTTCGAATATTTTATTTAGTTTACGGGCCTATATATTTCATTTTCTGTCATGCGCGTGTAATAGAAAACGATAACCAAAATGCTATTTTGTGAGGCAAACTCTGTTAGTTGCTAAGAACAATTGACAGCCTAATAATAATGATGACAATCATATTCATAATAATAATAATAATAGTAAATCGTTTTTTCGGGAACTTTGAATCTGTGTATATGTATATAATTTAGGTTGGATATCGAGGGCCCTCAAACTGCTGACCCTCTCCCAGGATGCAACCAGTTATCTAATTCCCGGATAACTGCTGATCTTACTACAGCTCTCGTAGAAATTTCCTGCTATCGTAAATATTAAATGCTTTATTTGTTCTGTGGCTAAAATCAGAGCCTACAGTAGTCTATGATTGTGTCATTATTACTAAACATCTGTATATAATCTACTCAATTTCTTGACCAATTCATACATGATAGCTTCTTGTTAATATTAAGTGGTTATACCCCATCAACCCATAAATAATTTAACTCGCTTATTATAAGTTTGCCTGAGACGCCTGACGTATTAGTGGCTCTATTAAACATACATATTCTGAAACAACTAAATAGCCACTGTGCAAATTTATAATTTACATTAAACACAATTATTATTATTATTATTATTATTATTATTATTAAACACCTACACACACTAACACTCAAAATGGCTGAGAAAGATGTAAAGTAGCCTAAAAGTGATAGATATGTGATCCCTTTAACATCACTCAATATGCCTCACAAGTTTCATTTCCTATGGAATAGAACCATCTATAACACACACTCCAATGGGTTCAATCTCATTCCACACAGAACTGTCNGGCAGGTTGTGTATCAGAGCGACAAGACGACGTCTGTGAAGAGTAGAGGCAGGAAAGATTATTTTAGAAGACCAATCAATAGAATGATTAGAATCCCTTACATGACTGAAGAGAGTATTGTTTGTGTCTGCAGATTTAAGACTTGTTCTGTGTTCTTTAAGTCTGCCATTAAGAGTACGGCCTTGTACACTTAATGTGTTAAGTGTATGGTGAGGAAAAGGTGTACTTGTCCTCATCAAAGTATAGGTGAGGACAAGACGAACAGGAAATAGAGTAGACGCCAGCAGCATTAGAAGCAGAAGTGTGAACCAGATTAGTATGATAGGATAGGAACTATGAGGAGAAAGCACCAAGCCATTACGACTATATAGCACCTGGAAGAGGTCAGGATAAGGATTTGGGATGGGACAGGGTGGGGGAGGAATGGTGTCCAACCACTTGGACGGTCGGGGATCGAACGCCGACCTGCGTGAAGCGAGACCGTTGCTCTACCGTCCATGAGTCTCATCACAGTCGAATTAATAATGGTTCAAGACGGACCGAAACGTCGTCGTCTCTTCATCTTCTAGTATGTGGTTTGGCCAACATTTTGTTTCCAACTACTATCCTAAAAACAAATGATTTAAAATTAAAACATACCTCTCATTTGAAGATTTTAGGAGCCACTCATTTTTGACGATAGTTTTATTAACTGGCTCTTGCCCCATTTTGGAATTGCCAATTGTCCTTGGGAGGTTCTATATCATTGCTGACCTCAACAGCTGGGCGCCTTTCACCTGTGAAGGCGAGACCCGTGTTAGAGCTGTCTGGTTCTGGATATGGTACTTGTTCCCTTCCTGTATTCTCGTGATCTACCTTCAGTAGTGCTTGCTCCTGTGACTGCTCCTGCACATCCTGTAGGTGGTAAGGGCTTACTCGAGGAATATCGGCCAAAAGGGCGGGGTCTATTGCCTCTTCTCCAGGTTTAGCATAGGCCATATGCTCCTCCAATGTATAGCCATAAAGCTGAAAATCTATTTTATATTTTTTGAACAACTCTAAAACCTGTGTTAAAGTGAGTTCTGAGAAGTATTGCCTCCGTATCTCCGGAGTGAGGGTGTAGACAACGTAATCAGTAGTGTTGAGTGTCCCAAAACCAGCTCTTTTCCACGCCCACTGTACATCATTCCAGAGGGTCTCGTATTTAGTGACCATGTTGTATCCTATATGGCAAGGTGTACAGCGGCGCATCGTGGGCTGCCACGCGTCTTCCAGGTGGTGTGTGTCGTGTGCCAATAAAAACCTGACAAATTCCTCAAAGGTTGGCCCTTTGCCGTGGCCTGGTGCCTGACGGTAGGTTCGAACAATACGGCGTCCGTAGTGCAAATATCCGTGAGGATTTTTCTCTGGGTCCTCTAATATATGGCGGTAAGAGGCTAGAAGGCGATCAAAAGGATGGCGGGCCATTAAGATTGTCAAAGATTTTGCCAGCACAATTGGATACTTTTCCCACGAGCTTAAATATGGAAAATTGTGTCTGGCGATAGCAGCTGGAGGCTCATGAAGTCTGTGTAACTGGTGTTCCTCGAACCTGCCTGTAAGTCGAAGAAGACGCCGTGCAAGCCACTGGATCCCATTACGGGCTGCAGGACACACAGCAAGATGATGTTTCTCTGATACCAACAGTGCTTGGTATAGAGGAGACTTTGGCATAGTGGCCAGCGTAGCCATGACATCGTCAGTTATATTTGTGCTCTTGTTAGTTGACCACAGTCCCAAGTTCCACCTGCAACGAGAACATTTAACGTGTTAATGAACAAATCCACAAGGGCCGTGATGAAGGTTCGAACTTACGCCCAAGATGATCCCAGAAGTAGGTTCGAACCCTCATCACGGCCCTTGTCGATTTGTTCATTTGATGCATCACGTTATTGTGGTTTGTGTGTATTGACATGTTGTACAGTAGTAGGGCACATCTCAGGCTTAGTTCAGTATAATGTAACATTGGATATACAGCATGTTAATTACAGCCAAGAATGACCTACAGTTGGTCTCTTCGTAAACCTGAGCCCAATAGGCTCCTCTCCAACATCATAGGCTGACTGCCAAGTGCAGCGTCTCTGGTCGAAGTTGTTGTTAATATAGATTCAGCTACTCGGAACAAGTTCCAAGTAGCACGGGCTATGGTGAGCCCCGTAACTTTACCTGGCACAGGAGCAGGGCAAGTAGCACGGGCTATGGTGAGCCCGAAGTGGACTTACCTGGCACAGGAGCGGTGGTGTGTGTGTCGCTCTCTCTGGTTGATTACCGCTCCCACTAGTATACAGTACATCTCTCCTCACCACCACCACACACTCCACACCTGCATCTTCCTCCCTCTCTCAACCATTTAACTAAAAGCAACAGAACAAATATAAAGAAATTCATAAAAATTCCAGCAAACTGGACAGTTTTCTATAAGAAGTGCTGGACCAACCGGGCTGTGGTGGATATGTGGGCCTGCGGGACGTTCCAAGCAACAGCCTGTTGGACCAAGCTCTCACATGTCAAGCCCTCGGGCTTGGAGAGCAAAACTCCTATAATCAATTCCAGGTACAATCCAGGTATAGACACAGACCTTATAGATGTGACCATGGAGTGATTGCCTATAAAATGCTGTCTAAATTAATAACAGCAAAAGTGAGGAGATAGATATAAGGAAAAACAGTTTATAAAGAATAAAAGAAAACCAAGTATAACACAGTCTACACACGGGTAAATGTTCAGTGGTACAAGGCAGTCCTCCCACCACTGCTATTTCTCATCCTCAAGCGAGACATGGTCACAACAAACTACAGCTTCGTGCCAATTTTTTAGAAGATAGTCAATTTTACGCGTAAATTAGTAAAAGGCACTTAACAATTACAACAACTTATCAACAAAGTCTTCCATTGGAAAAGACAATACATTGTTGTTGTTGAACTATATGTTCAACAGCAACAAATTCCAACTAAATATGGGAACACACTTAGATCTCAAATTGGATAAAGGATACAAGAAGCAAGCAAATTTCATAAGGAAACTGCATGTACATGGAATAAATGGTAATATACTAGAATAGATAAAACAGCTGATGAAACAAAGATAACGTCGTTCTGAATGGAAATGAATCTGATTAGAAAAACGTGGTGAGTGGAGTGCCGCAAGGTTCCATCTAGGAGCCAACCCTTTTTGTCATATACATCAATGACAAAGAGATCTACATGAACTCCGCAAATATGTCAGAAAATTGGCAAATGCTTTTCAATGTTGAAATATGCAAGACCTTCAATGTAGCTCATAACGATGCACATCACAACTATCATATCAACAACACTACCATGTAGCATGTAGATGAAGAAGGGGACCCAAGAGTTAGACTCCACCAGTCACAGAAAGTTGCACAACAAGTGGGAGCTGCAGTTAAAAAAAAAGTCTAGCAAAACCCTAAGAAAAGTCGAACAAATCTATGACTATAAGGAAGAGAAAGCAGCTGTTCAACTGAACAAGTCCCTGGTGCGCGCCCATCAAGACTACTTTAGCCAAGCATGGAGACCCCGCCTTCAAAAGTTCAACACAGAGCGACAAAAATCATCCCAGAACTAAGTCGACTCTCATACCAGGAATGGTCGAGGGCCACAGGACTGAGCAAAGACCCCAGGCAAAGACCTAAGACATACCTGGCACAAGCTGTGTGCAGCGTCTCGAGGCGTCGCTGATGTTCCTGCTCCATGACGTCGTCAGGTGGTGGCGGCAATGGGGTGGTTGTGGTGGTCGTGGTGGTGGTGGTGGAGGTGGAGGAGCTGCGCCCGCGTGCGGGTCGAGAGCGCCGGCTGAAGCCTCCACCAATGCGTGTTGAAGCTCGACCCATCGACCGCTGGGTGGTGGCGTCCGCGTGACTATACCGACTCAGGTGAAACTTCTTATTAATTTTGGTGAGAATACTCTGGGGAAAAATAATAGTAATTTATCTTCGTAATTATAACTATTATAAAATAATAATAATGCTAATTTAATTACAATTAATAGTTCTAGTATATATATATATATATATATATATATATATATATATATATATATATATATATATATAATATATATATATATATATATGCGGAAAATCCACAGAGAAAAATGAAAGGAGGTAACGTTTCGACTTTGTTAAAGCCTTTGTCAAACCAGACTGACAAGAGGAGAAGATGAAGATTGATGAAGATTAAGCCACCAGAAAGGTGGCACGGGCATGAATAGCCCGTAAGTGGTGGCCCTTTTGAGCCATTTCCAGTATCAAGAGCTGATACCGGAGATCTGTGGAGGTGCAACTGCACCCTGCGTGACGGGAGATGACTCCCGCCAAGAGGAGAAGGGAATTGGGAGGATATATAGGCCGACACCTGACCAACCCAACCCTAGGGAAAGAATTAACCAGAGACAGGTAAAGCTTAGCTTAGAATGGTCAAAGAGGATTAAGCGGTCAGAGAAAAAGGATGAAAGATTAAAGAAAAGCCTCATGAACATGCAATAAATGAATATATAAATATAAGCCTCCTATAATTAATTATATTATATATTAATTATAATATAATTACCTCCTTTCATTTTTCTCTGTGGATTTTCCGCATAAAATGATCAGTGTTTTGTGATCGTCAATTGCATATATATATATATATATATTATATATATATATATATATATATATATATATATATTATATATATATATATATAGCTGCCACTGTTATTTGATACTGGGAGCGTACATTTTTCACAGGCTTTCATTATGAGTGGACAGCGAACGGGGTTCGTAGTCCTAAGGTTCGATCCCCGGCGGAGGCGGAAACAAATGGGCAGTTTCTTTCACCCTGATGTCCCTGTTTACCTAACAATAAATAGGTACCTGGGAATTAGACAGCTGCTACGGGCTGCTTCCTGGGAATATGTGTGTGTGGAAATTAGGATTAAGGACTGCCCG
>WNGS01162157.1:8946914-8970930 GCA_020271785.1 Procambarus virginalis
ACCTATTTGAATAGGTCAGACCTATTTGAATAGGTAGAATAGGTATATGTTCAAATTTGCAATAATAAGTCCAACAAATGTGGAACAATAATTTAATAAGGATAGAAAAGTACCTATTTGAATAGGTAGAAAGTACTATTTGAATGTGTATAAAGTACCTATTTGAATAGGTTATGTTCAAATTGCAATAAGCAGCCCAACAAATTTGGAAGACTAATTTTCATAAGGATAGAAAAGTTCCTATTTAATAGGTTAAGGTACAAATTTGTAGCAATAGATTCCTACAGTTGTAGGAGACAGTAACTAGTTTACATAAGAATATGTAGAAAAGTACCTATCTGAATAGGTAGAAAGTACCTCTATAAATAGGTAGAATAGGTACATGTAAAATTTTGTAATAATAAATTTCAACAGATGGAGACAGTATCTAGTTTTCATAAGGATATGATATGAATACTGTATGTAGAAAGGTTCCTACGTATTTGAATAGGTAGAAAAATGCCTACTTGAACATGCAGAAAAGGCAAATGTAGAAGACAGTAACTCTCTTTAATAAGGATAGGTAGAAAAGTACTGTACCTACTCATGAAAAGGACCTACAGCATTTGAACAGGTAAGTAATTATCAAAAGAAGGCACCAAACTGGGAAGGCTATATAGCACCATCAAATGTGCAGAATAATCAGAGGGCGTCAAATATCATCAACGATGCCAATACGAGAGCAGAAACGCACAAGGCGAACGATATCAAAAGTATCCGATTCACCAAGAATTCTATCAAGGGAAAAGTGACCGCGAGGGTCAGTCGTAAAGCAAAAGACGTACTCGTCCTGGAAGTCAGGACATTCAACAAGGATATGCATGATGGTAAGAGGGACAATGCAATTTGGACAATAAGGAGCTGGGCGGCGCTCCATTAAGTGAGTATGGCCAAGACGCAACTGCACTAGAGCAGTTTCCCACCACTGGTTACGGTGGCAGGAGGAAGGCCACGGGGGGACAGCGCTTAAGAGCACGCAGTTTGTTAACAACAACCCTGCCAACGGGCAAGGATGGAAGAATGAATAACCGGATAAAAGTCGGAAAAAGGAATACCTTTACAGGAAACGGGACAAGAGCAGATCTCTCTAGCGGCAGCATCTGCACGCTCATTTAAAGAAACACCAACATGGCTGGGAACCCAGCAAAACTCCATGGATTTAAATTTACTAGAGATAAGAAACAGCCAATGTTGAATCTCGACGACTACCAGACGGACAGGATTAAAGGACCCGAGAGCCATAAGGGCACTTGCGAGTCAACTACAATCACAAGGAGGATTGACAACAAGAAAGCAGGAGATAGAGAGAGAAAAGCATAAAGATTTGAATAGGTAGAAGCATACCTATTTGAATAGTACTAATTTGAGTAAGTATAGAGGTGCATGTAGAGGACAGTAACTAGTTTCATACAAGTAGAAAAGTATGTCAGACAGGTAGAAAGGTCCCTATCTGAAAAGTACCTATCTAAATAAGCAGAAAGTTACCTTCCTGTATAGGTAGTAAGATGCCTATTTGAATAGTTATGTACCCCTGCCTAATGGGGTTCTGGGAGTTCTCCTCCCCAAGCCCAGCCCAAGGCCTGAGGGGTTCTGAGAGTTATTCTACTCCCCAAGCCCAGCTCAAGGCCAAGCTTGACTTGTGAGAGCTTGGTCCAACAGGCTGTTGCTTGGAGCGACCCATAGGCCCACATTTCCACCACAGCTTGGTTGGTCCATCGCTTCTTGAAAAAAAACTATCTAGTTTTCTCTTGAAGATGTCTACAAAGTTCACATGTTCACAGATGTCTTGCCCATTTGAATAGATAGGAAAGCACGAATTCGAAAGGGGGTCTATAATGCCTGAACGTGTTGCAGAGAACCAGGCACAGCACCTGGCACTGTTGTGGACTGCATGCAACTGTTCCAGGATCCCCAGAAAGGCTCTAGTGCCTTTGTAATGGATCTTCCCCTTCCCCCCCCCCCCAACAATAAGGAAAACAATCTTATACACACACTCCACTGCTATCACTGGCACTCCACCAATACCAGTACCACTTGGAGTCATCTGGGTAGGTCTTGCCCCTTGTTACCTGTAGAGAAACACACAGTCCACCTGCAGTCATGTACCATGTCTCAATATTGGTGGCGTAGCATTCCTCTCTGATATGGTGCTCACATGACCTCTCCTCTACTGGTTTCTTCCCTTAACTAGTACTCAACTTCTCAAGAAACAATCTGGGGGTTTTATTACTCTTTTTCTATATAACTCCAGACTCACAGAGGTAAGAAAAACTTCTAAGTTGGAAAATAATTTTTAATCAAGGGGAAAGCACCAAGCCATTACAACTTTATAGCACTTAGAAGGTGGCCAGGATAAGGATTTGGGATGGGACCGGGGGAAGAAATGGTGCCCAGCCACTTGGATGGTCGGAGATTGAACGCTGACCTGCATGAAGTGAGACCGTCGCTCTACTGTCCAGACCAAGTGAAATGACACGTTCATCATTATGTTCTCTTAGCTGATGTCCACTAATAACACTCCCCTATGATGAGTCAGTTCACCTGGTCATATCACCACAAATGCGCTGTACACACACATATCACCCAGATACTTTACAAATAACATCTTGCTGGGCCCCTTCACTAGGCTGTCCCAATAATTTAACTGGTACATCTGGCAACTATCACCTCTCTTTGTGGATAGGGCTGGAGACCTAAATTTCACAGTACAGTATGTCTCAAGTGAACACAATATATAGTCTCATCTTTCGCTGTGTCATTCACATGAACTTTCACACATATACTCCCTGAACAAGATTCACAGGGACAGGGTGATCATCCAGAAAGAGGGGCAAGGTATGAACCAGTTCAACCATAAAAGGTTGAGAATGAACCAGAAGTCCAGAGTCCTGTTTGAGGACCAATAAGACGTGGGAAACCCTCAGTAGGGATGAAGTCGCCTCGACCACGCACAAAACCACCCCCCACCCCCGAAAGAACCTGATGCAGGCGAGGAGAGAAAGCCTGTCAGAAAAGCCCAAACCCGAGAGGAAGAAACTGACCAACTTCACCGCACTTTGGAGTTGGATGTTGTAAGTACTGTAGCTCTTCTGCTGGTTTCTCGGAGTTTGATTCTCTGCACAGTTGATGTTCAGGGAGTGTTCAACATTCTTGTGAATAGTCTGTCCCAGTTCCTGTCAGGTGCTGCTTGCTTGGTGTCCAAACCCAGTTGCTTTTCCGAGGTTCCGCCTTTATGGTAAGGTGGAGGCTCAGTGGTGTATTTCGCTGGTTCAACCTTCTCCTTGGCTCTTCGTGTCTAGAAGTTTTTAAGCATCATTTTCATATTTATGGCAGGCAGGTAGCTTCTTTCATGATATCTCATGGCCCTGGTGGGCACTTTTTTTTTTTTGCTGAGATCTCTTCTTTGTCCTGCCTCTTGCTGTTCACCCAACCCCCTGGTGAGGCAGCGTGTCCTCGCAAATTCGTATAGTCAATATTGACTTATTAGTTACGTGCATAGGTGACATATTAACATAATAGTTTCCCTTGAAAAGCTTCATAGAAAACACCGACCTTACCTAACCAACTTAGTAAGTTAAAATAAGCATCTTACAGCTTCGTAATTACAATTGTTGCTTAACCTATTATAGGTATAGGTTAGGTAATAATTGTAATTACGAAGCAACAAGATGCTTATCTTAACATACTAAGTAGGTTAGGTAAGGTCGGTGTTTTCTATGAAGCTTTTCAAGGGAAACTATTATGTTAAGTATGTCACCTATGCACATATTTAATGTATGTCAATATTGACTATACGAATTTGCGAGGAAGGGTTGGGTGAGGTCCCTTGTGTTTCTGCCTTCTTCCTATGTAGTTAGCTTCAGGGAGCCACAAAGGCCTCCCCCCCCCAACCATCAAAAAAAAAATCCAGTATTTAATGTAATGAACCACCAATTTCTGGGCGAACCTCAGTGGCGCTCTAATTTCCCCCTCTTTCTTCCAGGTACTTGAGTGGGTCTTGTTTATGCATCTGTTCCAGAACTGACAGCCGACACCTTGATGTGGTGTGCCACTTCCCCACTCCCCCCAAACGAGCAGGGGAGGTGGGGGGTGATCGAGGTCACAGTAGCTTTGAGAGATTTCATCATTTATGTACTTAGGGGAGTTCATTAGGCAGGTCTCTTGAGTCTCACAAGTGCTGATGTGCCAAATGCCAGGGGTTTGCTGGGGACCTTCCTATAACCTAGGTAGACAATAATTATGTTTATGTTCCAATACTTATATTTTGTTAAACACAAACTATTAAAACATAACTCATTGTAATAGGTTAAGTTTAATAATATACACAAAACAATTTTTTTTATAAATCATTTTAATTTTACTATAATTAGTACCTATTATTTGATCCACTGTAATCTGAAGCTGGGCCTAATCCGTGCCTGCTTGTGTAGCTGTCAAATTCACTTTTTCTTTCATAGTGCTATTATTCTGGAGAGCAGAGGCTTTCAACTGGACCAACTGTTAATGATTATGTAGTAGATCATCTCTGCTAATCATTCTCATTCTGGAAAAATAAAATTATGTATAGGAATCAAGCTAAAAAAAATATGCATTTGTCTTAATATGTCAAGACCTTAGACTGATATTGCTTTAGTTAGGGGTAAATGGAAAAAAAAAAAATAATATATTGTACAAACAGGTGATCTCACCTAAATTAACACAAGACACTAATATTGTTAATGATAAGGCTTAATATAGATCAAGATAATATGGGAGAGATGCCGATACCTTTTATTCACACGAAGTAAAATAGCCAGCACTGCCACAAATACATTAACATCTTTCTTATTTGCCAACATCAAAACACACAAAACAAAGTCTTCTTTCTAGTTGGTCACCTAAATGAGGCAAATGCAATGCTTACAGCTTTGACTGCAACTAACACAAAAGAATATTATGAGCGAGATATGGATATTAGAATTCAATCTTGTTAGATGTGTTAGAAAACACAGGCTACAAGGTGGGGTCAGCCTGTACATCAAAGACACACTCATCTGCAAGGAGTTGCTAAACACCACAAATTATATGGTGGAAGTGCTGATACTCAAAATAGAAATTCAAAATGTGGCGATTGTCCTTGTATAATAACCAGATGCAAATCCTCAGCAATTTAAAGACCAACTTACAAAAATATAATACTTCTTAGAAAACCTCACAAACCCTGGCCCAAACATTATCTTCCTTGGCGACTTGAACTTACGGCAAAATGGAAAATGTTTCCATTAGGAAAATGGAAAATGTTAGCCAACAAGGTAGAGTTAGAAAAGGCAGACAAAGCTGCAAATTTACAAACATTAAGAGCCCAACGAACATGTCTGGCTGGTTCAAGCTAACCACAAGCAAGTGGCAATGAACAGCAGCTATGTGACAAAAGTGTGATGAGCCAGAGAATCCAAGTATCAATTGCCAAAGGACTCCTCTGTAAAGTTGAAGTTTAATTGTTTGCCAGAAAAGGCAGAGGAGGCTGAAGTCGAAGGAAACCAAAACCCTGACAAAATAATGTTCAAGGCATACCCCCCAGTAGCTCTCCATCCTCACTCTGGTCTCTTCTTTCGTGTAGGGTTGTAGGCAGTTTTGTATGAGGCTCCAGAGTGAACGTGCAGGCAGGCTGAGACCCCAAGTAACCAGAGTTATCTGGGTGGTCAGGTGCATCACAGTCATGGTAATGAGGTAACCGAAGTAACCATCTGCAAGGAGAGAGACAAACTTTTTTTTAAACAATGCTGTTTGTCGACCTAATTGTATTTGTGCTGCTTTTTCAGCCATGTTCCCTCTTTTTTTATTTTTATTTTTAATTGTTCTCAACACATTTTATACTCTAATCTCAATTAGTATTAAGTTTTAGTCTTTAATGTTTGTCCTGCCCGAAATGCTTTGCATAATAGTGGCTTAGGCATTGTATGCACTAGCTCTATCTATAAATCTATCAAATTTTTATAAAACCTCTTGTGTGTATGTACCTTACCTGAATAAACATTTATTTATTTATTTATTATTTATAACCCAATGGCAATGAGGGTTTGCCCTTACCTAATTTCCTTCAAGAAAGAGCTTGTCTTATTGTGCACATACTTTCCACTGTTTTCTTTTTGTGGTTTTGAGCAAATCTGATTGTTAAGATCCCATCCCCTGCAAGAGCGAGCCAGATTTTGGTTCTGACTTCTGGTAGGGGGATGGATGGTCCTCAGAGGACTGGTATGTTAGGCTAAGGCTTACTGTTACCAAATTTAAGCTTGGGAAGCTACTGGGGGCCAACCAAAAAGAGACATTTAACTACATGTCCCTTGTAATTGTTGTACAGGGGACAATTGTAATTGTCCTGTAATTGTGTACAAGATTGTACACTCAATCTTGATTTTCCCCACTATGAAATTTTTTCAGTACTTTCAGTAAAGTGATAAAGGTGCAGCAAGTTATTTAGCAATAAATGTAATAAAAATGCACAACAAAAGTATTAACTGGAGATAAATAAAGGTTCCAGAGGGTGCAGTCGTGAAAGGCTTCATAGAGGAAATTGTCCCCACGATGACAAATTAATATTTTTAGATTAGAACTGCAAGTTATTTATGAAATACATCAAGGTAAATAAGTCAATACAAGCAAATTGAAGGCCATTTTAGAACTCTAATATGTGACTACAACTGTTTAACAATTCTTGTTGCTCTTGTTAGCTAGTTTGCTCATCTGTACACAATAGGCATGTGTCATGTAAAAAAATAAAGGAGACATGGATCATTTACTGTGAAACTTTTACATAATGAATCTCTAATACCTAATAGCCAAAGTTGCCTAACAACTTGAATTTTCCCGAAATATTAAACTTTTCATACATTTTTTCATATGGAATGATAAAGATTTTCAATGTACTATAATTATATATGATTGGGATCTTTTTATTAGATTCAAAACAGAGATTTGATCAAACCTGACCAAACCTAACTTTCTTAACATAACTAAGTTTGCAATTCATGTTCTTAATATAATGTGCTTTATTAATATTGTTAGGACTGAGGCAAGCTGAAGTTTCATGGAAATGGAAAGAAACATTTGAAACATACAAATTGATGTGCCTGTTAAGCAACTTGGGCCTTGCTTACAAGGCCAAGTAGTGCAGTCCTGACTATTAGGTAAAACAAATCTGCTAAAACAGTAATAATGGGTGCATCCGATCTCGATCATTGCCGCCCCTCAATCACTAACAAAACAGTAATAATCACTATATCCACTGTATTACAAATATAACTATTGTTTGATAACTCCTTCATTTAAAATCAAATGTGTTTATTCACTTGTGTATTGGCTTGTATTAACAAACGATACTCACTTCTCCTCCCAGTACGCAAGTTCACAATTATATTGCTCTTGAAGTTTTTTGGCTTCTTGAAACACATGTTTCTCGTCACCTGACATCCTTACCCACTTCGAGGCTGCATCAGACATGAATTCCTAGAAATTAAAGTTATTCATGCTAATAAGTTATGAAGAAAGTTTACATAATTACTGATAAAGCTACTACTATTTTACCTCCTTCCCACATCTGCTCTCGATTCTCATGTGTCTAGAAATTTATATTAAATTATTGAAACAATCTCTGCACCATAGCATTAATCACTACATAAATGACAATAAATTTGCATCGGAAATACCAGATGCACAAAGCCGAGGAGAAAGCCGAAGGAGAAGCCCTGCAGAGCGCATCAGCATCCTCCAAGAGCCAATCACAATGAAGCCCGAGGAGGGTAAGGAAGTGCACGACAGAACTCAAGTGCTGATGGGTGAAACAATCATCTACCACCACCACAGCCGACAAGGGAACCCGAGTGTGGAGCTGTACAACACCCATGTCCTGAGGAAGAGAAGGTACAAACAGGCAGTCACTGAGAGGCATGAAGGAAGCACTCCCCCCCCCACTCAAAAAAACACCTGAAATGCATGACACCATACGCCAACAAGAGTATGGTACAAAAAAACTGTGCCTGACCTCAAGCAAAAACCAAGGATCATCTGCTAGCCAGGAAGACTAAAGCACCTCCCAAACCATCCAAAATTGGAGCATGATCCTAAACTCATTAGCAGGAGGGGTACATCTGCCTATCTGAGAGGTCTCCCGAGTTCCCGCAGGAGGATGGAAACCTTTGGAAAGATTATCCCAATGGGCCCAAAGGCAAGCAGAACCGATTCCAAGGGTAAGCCACATCCAAATCATATTCATATGGGGAGGAGAATATGGAAATC
Organism: Procambarus virginalis; assembly: GCA_020271785.1. Taxonomy (NCBI): domain Eukaryota; kingdom Metazoa; phylum Arthropoda; class Malacostraca; order Decapoda; family Cambaridae; genus Procambarus; species Procambarus virginalis. Next base: position 8,955,228 of record WNGS01162157.1, read on the forward strand.
CCGCCCCCTGCAAGAGGAGCCCCACCTCAAAGGGCATCAAAAGACCACAAAGGGTCAAAAGGGACCCAAGGGCCAAACTCGGACTCGCTCCACGCCCCAGAGGTCGCAGTGATGGCCCCGGGGCACAGTCAGCATCCTCAACACTGCCTGGAATACAGAAGTAGAGTCCGAGGAAAAGACCTCAAAGGAAGAAGGTGCTGGCTGAAAGACCCAGAAGCCTCAGCTAGCTGACTCAACTGCCTCAATGTCCACAATTGAAAGGGCATCCCATGGACCTGACCGAGCCAAATCCCAAACCCAAAACCCTCGGATGCTTCAGGGTTGGAAACAGGGGAGGGTGGGTCAGAAAAAGAGCGAACAACACCCACCGGGGAAGGAAGAGGAGCATGGATGGAACCTAGGTCAAGTTGACCAATGTCTCCAATCCCAGGTCCCCAACATCAACCTGTGTAACTTCGGGTCATCGAACCAGACACGACCTAGACTGCTGTAACCTAGCAAATCAAACTTGTAAAGTGGTCATTGCTTGAAAAGCCTGAACCTCATCAATAGGATCTGAAAAGAGTAGTCACATGATTACAAACCCCACAAGACTCAGGGTTGAAAGTGTTACCAACCCAACAGGCAGCATGGCAGAGGCAGAAGGAATGAACATTGCCAATTGGCATAAACGATGTACAGCTCTCAAACTCACATGAAGTGAGAGCAAGTTCGTGGGGAATATCCAAAGAGACCACTAAACTTGCAGAGAATTACCAAGGCCCGAAGGAATTGACCAAGCAGGACCCCAGGCACTGAGACGCTTTGACAGACCTAAAGCAAACACAGCCAAATTTATACCAACAGAACCAACATTTAAGAGGATGGTGTGTCTCATAATGCAGGAGTGAATTAAAGGATAGAAACAACATTGTAGGCCAACACAGCCTGGCTATAATTGCTGAGAAGGCCTATCTTGACATGCTATAGTGTAGCCTGCGAATAACCAGTACATCCATGCCAGCCAATGTCACTCCCCGACCTGGGTGAAGACAAGAAAATCTGAAGACCTCTGACTCACCCTGGGCGACAGCCACCACAAGCTAGGTGAACCTCTAAGGAAGTGCCTCTTGAACACCCCAGGGAAGAGAAGCCTGAAGTGCAAGAAAAGCACTAGGGAGCACATAAGTAAGATAACCTTGTGCACATGCAGTGCCAAGTACACAAGATGTCCAGGCTCACACAACACTGCACAGTGTGAAGGAATGCCCACAAAGGCAAAACACCACTAAGTGCAAACTCAAAACACCAGAGTCAAAGCAGCAGAGGGGTGACGACACACACACTACACATATCATAGAACTAAGGGCTGTCACTAGCTGACTGCAAGCTACCTCCCCCCAAATGAGTTGGGGAGGTGGGGCAAATGAGCTGGTGTTAGTTTCAAAGCTTTTTGATCATTTGTTTACTCAATTGAGGGAGTTCTATTGCCAGTTCTCGAGGCTTCAGTTTTTTCTAAAGCCAGCAGTGGTCTGTTTTGTTTTGCTCATTTCTGGGTGCCTTCCCTGGTGGTTGGCATAATAAATAACCTTCCCTGGTGGTTGGTATAATAAATAAGGAAATGCCACTGTTCCCTGCACATCTGTGAGGATGGCCAGGTTTTGTCTCTTGCTCCCTGGTAGGTCATATAGAACTCCATGACTGATGCGACCTAGTGCAGTAGTTGGCACATGCAGTGATAGTAGCTTCAGGGAGCCACAAGGGGCTTCCCCAGAATAGTCTTGGGCCTTTGATGTTGATAGAATTCTCTCTCTCAGCATACCTATTGCATCTCTGCTTTTCAATGGGGAATTTTGCACAGCCTGCCATTCGTCAAGTTTGCTCCTTGTTTGTGTTACATCTCACCTTTTGAAGAGATTGTCTGGATAAACATCCTCCAAATTGTTCATTATTTCAAACATTATGATGAGATCAGCCCCATCATGTCTAAACCAGCATTATTTGCTGGTTTAATCCTTCAGCTGCACACCCAATTAGGTGATAGGATGGCTATAATTATGCTCAAACTGTGCATTCTGTCAGGTGATGTATTAGGGTACAGCATAAGAGTTGAAAACTCCTGTGTGTACACAGGGCTTACAATTTGCTTCCTCAGGCCTTCAGTAACCATCCCCCCATCTTGATAAAAAAAAAATCCTCAGTCCCACACTTTCCTTCTCGAGCCTTAGTAAGAAGACGAGTACTGTGTCTGCCACATCACCATCCAATGCCTGGACATGCAGAGTGGCCGTACTAGAAACCATCAAACTTAACACCGGCAAATGAGAGATTACAATATATATACAGTATACCTATGTATATAATATTATATATTATATACAGTATTATATATTATATAATATATTATAATATATATAATATAAAAAATATACCTGTATATATACAGTAATTATATTATTATACACACATTATATATATACAGTATATAGAAATATATTTACAAAAAAAATGTGTGCTATGTGCACTTGTAAGAGTAAGGTTTAAAATACACATTAGTATGAATAAAAATACATAATGTATATATTTACACACACACACATCTGTATATACAGTAAAGAACTCATATTTTCAAAGTTAAATATAATGAACTCCAACTTTGACATTAATACAACCTGTTAGCACAAAATGAACAAAATAAATAGAGAAACGAGAATAAATGGACAGTTATTTTCATGTGGCCCTTACCTCATTTTTACCAAAAAACCACAACTTCTCTGGGCCATGACAGCTAGACCACACGTGGTAGAGACTTTTTACTTGGATTGTTGTGCTTTCTGGATACAACTTATAATATTCAAAGAAAAAAAATTCAGAATTTTTTTTGTACATCATGGGGATGTCCGCTATTACCAGGTGTGCAAGCCCAGGGGTTAAGGTAAATCTGTCACACATCTGCAAGAGGTCACTTGTGTAAGTGTTCACTTAGACTGCTTCCAGTGATTCTCTCTGGTATAACTATATTTGCCACATTTTTCCATTTTAGTTGCTGTAAGTTGAATTTGTCATGCAAGATGATGATAGGGGGTAGGGTTTGTGAGGTTTTCAAAGTAGTGTTCTATTTCTATAAGTTGGTCTTTAAACTGCTGAGGATTTGCATCTGGTGATTTAAATACAAGGATAGTTACCACATTTTGAATGTCTATTTTGAGTATCAGCACTTCCACCATATTATTTGTGGTGTTTAGCAGCTCTGTGCAGACGAAGGTGTCTGATGTACAGGCTGACCCCACCCTGTAACCTAGGTTTTCTATCAAATCTGAAAAGATTGAATTCTGGTATGAAGTCATCAGGAGGATAAACCCTTCATGCAAACTGAACATACCCTCAAGAAGAAGAATTCTGGTATCCAGATCTCACCGTCATAATATTCCTTTGTGTTAGTTTCAGTCGAAGCTGTAAACATTGCATTTGCCTCATTTAGGTGACCAGTTATATAGTGGACTTTGTTGTGAATGTTTCGATACCTCTTGTATGTTGGCAAATACAATGGCTGTTATCATATTTGTCGAAGTGCTGAGTGTTAATACTTGGTGTTAATATCTGTAGTTCTGGTAGGGGTGCCACTTAGTCTGTGCCCTGTCAAGTATTTGACAGTTGATGTTAGAGTTTGGAACATTTCTTACCATTGTTTCCTCTCTTACTGAATAATAGAAAATTTGTTTTCAGAATTTATTAGTTCTGATGGAAGAGATAAGTAACATCAAATTGTTAAAAATACACTGTGTTAAGTGTTACAGTGTTAAAAATAATCTACATAAAAACATAATATGACACTACCTTTGATTTAGTGTTTCCTCTGTTCAATGTCCTAATGTATAGAGTGAAGGCATTAGTGATTTAGGCTTTGAGATGTCGATGTCAGGCTCTTTCCTCTCAATCTTTGCAGCTTTAGTACATTTTCTTTTCTTTGTTTTTGCACTTTTCTCTTTCTTGAGATCTTCAATGTTTTGAATTTGCTCACTGCTGAGATTCTGTATACAGTTGTTATACCTAAAAAAAAAAAAAACATTGAATGCATCTTTCTGGTTAGGCATAAGTGGCTCTCTGAAGTTAGCCAAATTGAGATACCTCCACACACTTTATTCACATCAGCTCCTTAATAACCTACTGGAGACCAAAGCTATTACCTAGCAACCTCCCCCCCTCCACCCTCCCTCACAGAGGTGCAGTGAGCAGGGAATTTTTATGATCACCATGAAAACGTTAAAAAATATACAATGTGAAATGGACAACTACCAGGTTCACAGGAGAAAAGAAACGAAATAGCAAACAACTCTAATGATCCATTCACTAGACAGTTTGAACCCACCCTAGTTATGGCTGACCACTGACAGGTGGTTGCACAACTGAGCTGCTAGCTTCCTATATCAACATGCCTCAATCTGGAGCTTGGGACAACAAACTGACACACCTGCTAGAGGGAACAGGGAACCATCGAGTTCACCAGGGTACCATGCCCCTGGCAGTTCAGTTCTATAATCATGCAGAAGAGTCACAATAACGTGGCTGAAGATATAATGACCAAACCACACACCAAAATATGAAGAGACGACAACGTTTCGGTGTGCCCTGGACTATTATCAAGTCACAATTGATGTGATAATGGGCCAGGATGGCCCAAAATGTCGTCGTCTCCTCAAACCACAGGTTGTAAAGCCTCCGCACCCAGAGTGGAACATAGCAACGACAACTCCTCATGCAGGTGCTCATCTAACCCCTCCATGGGGACCCAGACATGCAAGACTGCAGCCAGATGTGAATGCACCCTATGATCATCCGCAATAAAAGCCCCAGAAAGCGCAGTCAGCTGCACATGGAGCTGCAACTTGCACACATCCTTGGGAAGTGCTGGAGTATACAAGAAGGACTGAAGCAGGGTAAATTGAAACATATTCGAAAACACCTGAAAGACAGAGGTCACCCCCACCAGTCAAGCATACAGGAATGACAGAACCCTTACCAAGACCCCAAGGAAAGGAGAGGGTTGCCAGCTAGCCAGAATGAGCCCAAGACCTCAAACTGTAACTAAAAAGAGGAGCTGAACCTGAATTCAAAGAGAGGCCAGGTTTTGTAGAAAAGAGGTCTGAACTCCACAGGAGGTTCCAAAGCAAATCCATAAGAACCACAGAAGGTGCAGGGCAGGATGGAAGCCTCAATAAAAACGGTAAATATGAGTTACCTAACAGGACCCGGAAACGAACCTGAGGGGAAAGAACAGTCGAGTGATCCAACTCGTACATGACAGGGGGATAAGAAAAATGATCCCAACGTAACATTAAGACCCTCTGTGGAGGGAACCAAGAAGGGCTGAAAGGCACTCAAGGGCACTCCTCAGCCTGCCCCCCTCAAACCAGAAGCCTGTCAGTGAGGACCCGGGGCAGAGCCAAAGTATTTGCCCAACACCCGAGACAGGAAGGTGCCCTCCCTAAGAGGAGGGTCGGGGCAAGGGGCAGGTGTGAAGGCAAGCGATCTGAAATGCAAGTAGGACCAGAAGGCTCAACTGTCTGCTGTCGACATAGAAGGGTCTACCCCCGGAGAAGATCGAGCTACACCCAGAGCTAAGCCCCGACCCGACTCTGAAACCCTCAGATGCTTAGGAGCTAGAACTAGGAGTGAGACCAGATGCAGGTTAAACAACAGATGCAGGGGAAGGAGGAGGAGGATACCCAAACTTCGTCCAGGTGCAGTTCACCAACACTTTCAATTCATGGCTCCTGAGCACCCTAGACTCCAACTCTGGGGCATGTTACTGATCAATATGCTGTGAATGCCGAATACAAGCAAACCTAACTCAGAGTGGCAGCTGCCTGAAATGCCTCTAATGGGGAGGCAGAATCCATTAATTCAGAGACCAACTGAGAATATACCCACATGATTCAATCATACGTGTCTCCTACCCACCAGGCAGCATGGCAGAGGCAGAAAGAATGATCATCATGAGGAAACAAAGACGATGAGCACCCTCTCAACTCGCACTTAGCAAGAGTTGGCTCGCCAGGCCAATCCATAATGGACCATGCCAGAAATCCACAGGGTATTTTCTAGGATGGAAGGCAGATAACCAAGCAGATATCCAAGGCACTAGGGGCTGCTTGCCAGAAGAGTATACAGGAATTCACAAACCGTAGCCAAAACAACGAGGGTACGCTGGATGACTGTGGAATGCCCCATAAAAACAAGCATGCAAACCCAAGTGTACTCCAGCACAACCAAAGAACACCTGCAGCCAATGATCCAAACAGAAGAATCAAAGAACCATAAACAGTCCAAGACATGGCCAGAACCTGTCTGGGGTGAACTCTCAAACACACCAGAGAAGGTAACTCCCAGTTCAAGAGCAGCGTTACCAAACATCCAGGGAAGGGAACTATCAAGAGAAATCACCAGGTCATTATGACTATAGAGCACTTGGAAGGGATCAGTGTAAGGATTTAAGATGGGACAGGGGAAAAGGAATGGTGCCCAACCATTTCCATATGTATGTACTATACATACATACATAATAACAATACTACAACTTACTTTATACTATATTCCTCTTTCTGTTTCTTATATTCCAGCAGCCATTTTTTTTTTCATTGTCACCAAGATTCTTCCATATCTGTGTAATTTTGTAAATTCTTTCAGCAAAATATAAAGACCTTTAGTCGATATATCTGAAAAGAACACACATTAATAAAGGACAAATTCAGTTATGGAGCCATCTCAGCTTAGTGAAATATTAAGCTCTGCCAATATTTTTTTTTTATAAATAAAGCCTATATTTTTAGTCATAGTGAAAACATCATTTGAAAAATTAGCAACCCATAACACTTTCGCTGCAAATGCTCTTTCGAGAATGCTCTCTGTGTTTCTAAGGTGTGTGTGGACAGCACCTGGGAGCACTGCAACATCTGGAACACTGGTTGGGCATGCAATTATCCAAGGTCTCTAGGGACATAGCCGCCCTGGTTTGATAAAACTTGGGACGGAATCAGTGGCAACCCGAGCTTTGTGAAGGCAATACATTACCCAGTACGTCTAGCCCCTAAAGTTAAGAGAAAAAGGATTCTTGTTTATATGATTCAAAAAATGATTAATTATTAAATAGTGACATATGGGTCTGAATAAATTTGATTTGTGAAAAAATAGCTGATATAATGGATTTGAGTGGCAAAAAAAAAATATTTTGAGAGCAAAAGTATGTGTGCAGGAACAATCACTCTGTATGTATGCTATGCATGCAAACCAAATGATTTCCCGTACTGTACAGTATTTATTTTCATTATTTTCCAATAATCAACGTATATTATATTGTATGTGTATAGGAATAACTTTTTTTTTATTAATTCTGGGAGAAGTCCCTTGGTATTCCCTGTAGACATCTCACTGAGATGCCTCCCCACTACTGGGTCATATTAGCCATTGGCCTACCAGACACCAGAGCTAGAACCTAGCCTCCCCCCCCCTCTCTTCCATCAACTGAGGCATAAAATGCAGGGGAATATTTATAGTCACTCCTCACTGCAAAAGAGTCCAGAATGTTGATTCTTTATAGACAACTGCAAGGTTCATACGAAATGAAGCATTGCGACAGCCAAATGACTCCACAAATTATCCAATCCAAACAATTGGTTCACTCAAAACTAGTTTGAACCTGTTACTACCACTGGTTACCACCAGTAGCCTAGAGTCCAGTCAACAGCCAGTTCCAAGGTTAGTCAAGTCGCTCACGTGATTGATACCACTAGTGTGCTACTCACATTCTGGAGCCCTTCTGGCAGAAGACAACAGGACTCATATCCACTTGGCATTTATCATGCATTAATGGCTGTCATGGAGATTTTTGTACACACACTCCATGTAACTTGTCGAAGAAGCTAAAGTAGTAGATAAAATTGTTGGCCTCATAGAAGGTCTCACGACCATAGAGAATGTGTGCGACTACAGGAGAATAGGCAGGTACGTAAAAGGGAAAGATCGACCTTTGAGGATCACCCTAAACGGTGCCAAACAGATGGAAGAAGTACTAAGGAATGCTAGAAAATTGCAAAGTGATGAGGATGGGAAAGGGTGGTCGTTAAGACGAGATCTTTCAAAAGAAGATAGAGAGAAGCTGAAACTGAACCTCGCCGAGGCAAAACGTTTAAATGAGAACAGGAATGAAGAAGAAATCAATTCTTTTTTCTACAAAGTGTTAGGGGTAGGCAAACCAGTAAAGTGGTACATAAAGGCAAACCAACAAAATCAATAGAAAGAGGAGGAGTGAAGAATAAGGAGAGGGGGAACAAGTTCCTGAAGATTGCATACACCAACATAGATGGAGTGAGATCGAAGATACTGGAGTTAAGTGATGTAATACAGCTGCAGACACCAGACATTGTTGCACTCACGGAGACAAAACTTGAAGATGTTATTTTAAATAAGGTCATATTCCCAAGGGGGTACTCAATTTGGAGACGGGACAGAAAAATTAGGAAAGGCGGTGGCGTTGCTGTGCTGGTAAAAGAACACCTAAAGTGAAGGAAATAATGACTGCCAATCCACAAGAAGTTGACATAATAGCACTAGAGATTTGCCATGAGGATGATAAACTAATGATAATAAATGCATATAGTCCACCGCCAAGCAGCACATGGTCAAAGGAGGAGCTAGATAGTAAACGAGAAGGTCTTATAACAATAATGAGAGAGATTATAGGAGAGCGGATAACGATAGATCACGACTGTTGATAGTCGGTGACTTCAACNTTTATAAGCATTGTCAATAGTAAGTCGTGTAACATGCCGGCGACGTCATTGTTTGTTGTGTTGGAATAAAACCATGTGGATGGGAACTATCAGGAGAAAGTGCCTAGCCATTATGACTATATAGCACTGGAAGGGGTCAGGATAGGATTTGGGATGGGACGGGAGGAGGAAGGAATGGTGCCCAACCACTTGGACGATCGGGGATTGAAGCCGACCTGCATGAAGCGAGACCATCGCTCTACCGTCCATCCCAAGTGGTTGGGCAAAAAGCATGTGGAGCACACGTTGTTTCCTTCCTCCCCGAACATTACAGTGGCGACGAGATTAGTAACACCTAAGGCAGAGAGCCAAGATGAGGTGTGGAGGATCAAGAGAGAGCATTTCATGTGGACGAATTTAAGACAACAATTGAGTTGTGCAACCACTGTGGCCAAGGCTGACCTGCGGTTCAGCCTGCTGGAAGCAAACTTCCAGTACTGTGGGATTAAGGAGGACGTAAACAAGAAAGCCATACTCTTAGTTTTCACTAGGTACAGAAGTATATATCTGTATCCTGGTACAGGTACTGTATAGTATATATATACGGGAAGTATAAATTCTGTACGCTGGGTAATGTGTGTGCGCCAGAGCTACCCCACATGAAGATCTATGAAGACCCGTTACCCTGCTTAAAGATCATTATATAGTGAAACCTTGTATCACAGGAGTTTGATGGATTTCCAGAAAGGACAAAAAGCCGCAAGAATCCTTACAGGATTTATATGCGAAATTGACGGCGTTGGCTAACCACTGCAACTTTGGAACACAGTTTGACGGCTGGGTGAGGGACCAGTTATTCTTGGCAATAGAATTTAATTCATCCTTTATTATGCACCCAGTACCCATCATGTGTGCGCTGGTGGAAAGGTTACAGAGGTACATAATGGGTTCAGGAACTGACCTCATAGTTCGTCAGTAGAAAATGATATATGTTTCCCTAACCTAATGGCAGAAAACTTGGATTTACAATCGATGGCTTCATGGACAGTGCTGAGAAGATTTTGAACATGGAAAAGGGCTTTTGGAGGTAAGAAATCTTCTAACCAAGAAATTATGGTCGTACAGGCCAGACAAGATGTAAACACTGTGGGTGCAATCACAGTAGTAGCAACTGCAAGTTTAAGGACTACATGTGTAGTTTTTTGTGACAAGGAAGGCACTTGAGAAAGTGTGCAGATAATACTTGAACAGAAATAGCAAGCCTTGGAGAGGATTTACATGACCGAGGTATGCAGGAAGAAGAGGTAATTGTAAGATGATCAAGGCAGTAGAGAAGGTAAACCCTCTGAAGAAGCTGCAGGTGAGGATATCGGACTATATTCGGTGAAAGATAAGGCATGTTCGGTGAAATCACACATGGTGAATTTTGTAATTAATGGGAATGTTAGTTCTCTTGGAACTGGATACGGTGCTGCAGTGTCAACACTGTCTAGAGATTGGGCAGATACCTTACAATTGAATGTAAAACCCGGTGGAAAATTAAGTGCATACGATAATGTGCCGATTAAGGTCTATGGCAAGGTGTCGGCAAAAGTAGGCTATAGGAAAGAAATTGTCCAGATTTTTATGTAATGGATTCACATAATCCTAGCCTATGTGGTAAGGATCTCGTGGGAAAGGTGGGAATTTTCTTGACGGGCCTGGATGAATTGTGGATAGTAAAAAAATTAAAAGTACCGAAGATATGTTGGAAAAATATTCAGTGAATGCAGGTAAGCCAATTAATAGCATGGTGACAAAAATTCACCTGAAAAGTGGTGCTTCACCTAAATTCTTCAAAGCAAGAATAGTTCCACTTTATTACAAGCAACTGGTAGAATCAGCCCTGGAAAGACATGTGGCAGAAGGCATCTTAGAGCCAGTTACACATACTGAATGGCCAGCCCCAATTGTTCCAGTGTTGAAGGCAGACCGGAAATCCATGAGAATCTGTGCAGATTAAAAAAAAATAATAATGTTTGCATACATTGCGAAAAATATCCATTGCCCAAGATAGACGAGTTGTCAGTGATTTGCAAGGGGGGCAATTTTTTCTAAGATTGACCTCGTTGTCACTCTTCCTTTGTGGTTGTCATTGACTCGTAGTGCCCTCATGGCTCTTGGGTTCTTTTAATCTAGTCCATCCAATGGTCGTTGAGATTCAACATTGGCTGTTTCTTATTTCCAGTAAATTTAAGTCAGTTGAGTTTTGTTGGGTTCCCAGCCATATTGGTGTTTCTTTAAATGAGCGTGCGGATGCTGCTGCCAGGAAAGCTGTCCACTCTTGTCCCATTTCTCGTAAAGGTATTCCTTATTCCGACTTTTACCCGGTTATCCATTTCTCCATCCTTTCCCGTTGGCAGGCTTATTGGTCGTCTGTTACTGGTAACAAACTACATTCTCTTAAAAGTTTGTGTCCTCATGGCCGTCCTCTTACCACCGTAACCGGCGATGGAAAACAGCCCTGGCGAGGTTGCGTATTGGCCATACTCGCTTAACTCATGGTCACTTGATGGAGTGCCGCCCTGCTCCTTATTGTCCTAATTGCATTGTCCCTCTTACGGTCGTGCATACCCTTGTTGAATGTCCTGACTTCGGAGACGAGCGTGTGTCATGTTTTCCGACCGTCCCCCGCGGTCGCTTGTCTCTCGATAGTATTCTTGGTGACTTGGATACTTTTGATATTGTTCGCCTTATGCATTTCTGTTCTCGTATTGGCGTCCTTGGTAATATTTAGCGCCCTCTGATTGTCCCGCACATTTGATGGTGCTACATAGCCTTCCCGGTTTGGTGCCTTCTTTTGATAATTACTTACTTGGAAACAATCCCATCTGGCCTACATGTGCCTGGTCTAGGGACCACGACAAAACACTTAAAACAATCAACAGGGAGTCAAACTTGACCCATAAATTAATTCTTATCATATCCAAGATTTAGAGGTGTTGATAGTCAGATTATTACCAAAAATTCATCTCAGGCAAACATAAACTGCACAGGATGACTGTTCTGAACTTGGCAGGGAGTTTGTTACTGACTGGATCCGTACTAAGGTTAAACCAGTTAGATCGTGCAGAGTATACAAGCAGAGACTGTCATAGTTGCCAGGTTGGGTCTGGAACACGCACTCCTCAAAATTACCCAAAGGGAAGAGGAGGGACTGGAACTAGTACTGTACATAAGCTCTGGGATCTAAACACTCTTGGTATCACCCCAGAATAAGTCAGTCCAGATGATAAAACCACCTACCAAAATTATCTAAGACTCGGTGGTGTATAAAGGTGGCCAATACTGGGTCAGATAACTGTGTCAGAAGAGTTCCATATTTTATTGATTTTTCAAGATGACAGACCTTTACTGGTTAATTTGTAGGAGCTTGAGAAGGAAAACATGTAACATATAATGGTTCAAAGATAATAAATATATTCATATTTGATGAACAAATCCACAAGGGCCGTGATGAGGGTTCGAACCTACGTGTAATGAAGTAAGGGTGAAGAGGTGGAACAGCTTGTTGACAGAGGTCGGGTGCATGGGGGGGGAAACTGTGTAAAACCCTGGTTTGAGTCTCAGAGAGACTGTAGGATCCGTGTGGGGGGCAGATGAACTCCCGGTTGCAATTCTTTTAACCATGTTGTGGCACAGTCGATTAAGGCGCGTCTGGGATCCTCTCGGACGTAGGTTCAAACCCTCATCACGGCCCTTGTGGATTTGTTCATTTGATGCATCACGCTATTGTGATTTCTGTGTGTTATTCATATTTAAATTTTAAAAGACCAAATGTTATTTTATTTTAAAGTGATGATTTAAACCTTTATTTTAATGCATTATTTATGTATGAATGACATAGTGGAAAGTTACATAAAAACTTAAAATTTACATTTTTCCAGTTAGAGCAACTGTTTTTGGTTAAGAAAATATGTATAAACATTTTTTGTACTATTGCAGTATATTAGGCATATTTACAGTATTTGTTCTAGCAGGTTATGATATGTATATATGATTTACTGTATGAGGTTTTCTTACTTGAATTATCTTTAAAAATTACTAATTATTTAAATCTGTTCTTATTTGAATACAAAGTTTCAAGAAAGGTTCAGTTTTAATTTCTTTAGCAAATATTGACAGTTCTAGTCTGATGACATACAGTATATCAGAGTTAAAATCAGCATGGATAAATTATATTAATTAGAATTGTTAAAAGGAATAAAATATTGTATTAATGTCTGCAGGTAAATTATATTAAAGTAAAAACAAAAAAAAAAGAGGTTTACTGTTACTTCTCCAATGAAGTTTCTTCCTAGGTTCATAGATTTGTTCATTATCAACAGTTTGTAATTAGGAGTGTACTAAACATCCCAATAGATGCAAATTTTATAGAAAGTGATCATAGGAACTTGGAACATGATAAGTTACATGAAATAGTATAATTTTAAAATTAATACAGTATATGCACTGCTGAAAGTACAGTACTGGAAAGTCAATAGTCTTAAATTCAAAAGTTTGAATGTGGAATGAAAGTAAAACAAAGAATCAATGGGGCTCTTAACAATTTTGGCCAACATCCCAGTGTATAAACTAGTCACTGGTAGAACTTTAAGTATTTTCCTCATAACATTAGACAAAGATAAAACCATCAGAATATCCCACAAAAACTTGTAGTTATTCTTCACGTAATGAACTACTGTATCCTCCATACCTTGCTACCAATAGGTAGGGTAGGGGATAGTTCTCTGTGTTTTGTTTCATGTGTATAAAATTGTTTTTTTTTTCAGAAGGCAGCATTGCAGAAACAGCTGGTGACTGTTGATTCATTATTACCCATGAAGTGATGTAAGAAGTCAGTCGGCAATGGGAAGATCATGGTTAAATTTTTCTTGGCAGAAATTGTGTTCAGTCTGAAAGAAATGCTGTGTGTGATAGATACCAAATCTTAAGTGAACAATACTTAAAAATAAAGCTTGTATGAGGATCCACATCGTGCTACTAGTAAAGGTAGTACACTTGGTACATTTAATAAAATAATAAGGGGCATCATCTAAAATCTGAGTCAACTGTTTCACTTTATTTACATGTAAACAGACGTGTTTCTTTTACCCTGTAATAATGGTTTCGTTGCTTGGTGACTTTGGATAATTACTTTCTTTACCCCGTACTATTCAATATTGAAAGTTCTGCAGTAGTTACTTACGACTACAATATCAATTATATATATATATATATATATATATATATATATATATATATATATATATATATATATATATATATATATATATATATATATATAATGTATATATATATAATATAATAGTAGTCGGAGTGTAAACAGTAGCTATGTTACCAGCAATTATAATTCAATTCTCGGGCGCCTCTGTAATCTTTCCTGGAGGGCTCCTATGGTGGCACCTTAGAAAGCTCTCCCAGATTAATCTACACTAGGCCCTTGCAAGTTATTGTAAGCCTGCCAGAGGCTAAACCCCCTGTACCTCTAGAGAGATACAAGCAGCAGGGTTTTCTTTATTGCCCCTATCAAAAAACACCAGAAAAGTGGAAGAACCTAAACATAGAAGCTGCAAAGTAAACATAGCATAGAAAATGAGGCCATGATGCCACAAAACAGACCAACTCTCTCATGAATCGATTCACTCATTAGTTCCACCTGCCCCCTCACTGTCTGGCCCGTTGCCGCCGTGAGGAGAATTGGTGGGCAGCTGCCGGAGTGTGATGCTCCATGGGTCAGTCCTCTGTCCTTTTGCAGCCTTACGCTCCTGCTGCTGCCTTTACCAATTTTGCCAGATCCCTTTTCTTCTTCCTCGTGTTTTATCGTTCTCCCCCCTCTTCTCCTATCAAATTGTCATTTCCTGCCGACCTTTTGCCTGTTTTGATTATTCTTTCGGCCATCTTTTTTTTTTTTTGACGCCCGGGTGTTTGAGGAGGCATACTCTTGCACCCGTAGAACTGTAGTACCCAACATCTCGAGCGAGGGGACCCTTCTATTGTCAATCCTCCTTTCGTCACTGAACCCGCTCTAGACGGACTCACAGTTCTTACGGTGGCGTTTGTGGGGCGTATACTCATGACACACCCTTGGGGGGCCTCAGCAAGATCGGTGATAGCTTCTTGTTGGGTGTCCTGCCTCTAATTGTGGCTCCATGGTGGTTGTGGGGGCACATTCATGAATGAAAGTTTTTCCTCGTTTTCTTGGCTGATAATGTTTCCCTTGTATCTTCTCAGGCTCGTGGGGTGGGCGATCAAGCCCTCAAGTTGAACTGTGTTGGAAGACCAGGTCCTGTAGTCCCTGCTGCATTGGCCCCGACGACCTGGCTACTCCCCGCAGCTCCCCTCCCTCCTCTGAGGTAGGGTCGAGTCCCCTGCCCCCAGTGGTGACCACCTCTTCCCCTGGCACGGCTTCGTCTCTCATTGTGACTATTGCGCCTTTTACCCCTCTCTCTCTGGAGGTTCTCAATGCCGTTCCCGCCACGGCCGCACGATCCCTTCCGTAATAATACTTAAATGCCTTGTTTGTTCCCGCTACGTGGGCTAAATACTTTGATCTCCACCATCTGGATTTTACTCCTCCTGACGATTTCTCCCTCCATAAACACCTTGTTGATTCAGTAGATGCCTCTGTTACTTTTAACTCCACCAGTTACGGTACGCGTGTCATCGCTGCTCCTTCTCAGGATGCAGCTACTCGCTTAGCCGCTTTGTCCTGCATTGGAGAGACCCCTATTCGGGTCTCCAAAAACACTCGTTTAAATGCCAGTGTTGGCACTGTTCACCTCCCACACCATGTTGCAACTGGTGTTCGGACCTCGGATTGCCTTGAGGATATTAAACATATCCTCGAAGCCCAAGGCCATTCTGTCCTCCGGTGGACACATTTACTCGACCCCCTCGTGGTCGTCACCATCAGC
>WNGS01162157.1:8992841-9055996 GCA_020271785.1 Procambarus virginalis
CACTCTGGTATGTTTTGCCTGCATACCACTAGGTCCTGGTTGTGGCTCACTGCTTGATTTTCTCACTTTCCTCACAAGTAACGTTCCATTGAATATTGTTTTTCCTTCTTGCAACACGTGTCTGTAGTGAGGCATCGCATTGTCACTAAAAAGATCAATGCAATGGCCTACTATAGCTTTATCTGGGTGATTCTTTTCAGTAAAACTTTGCAGTTCTTCCCATACTGCACACATTTTATTAATGAGGAAGAGACATTCTCTACTGCCTCCTTTTCCTCCCCCTGAAGATTTGTTGTACTGCCTAGCTAGTTCAACAACACGAATACCATTTTCATGCTTCCGAATGATCTCTTGTTTTTCCTTTGTCATCCTCACATGTGATTTCTTGCCTTCAACCTTACCACTGGCTTTCTTGGGACCCTGGCGAGATATATAATAACAACTTTTATGCTCAAGTGGCCAAGTATCTGACAAACAACTGTAAATCCTTGTGAAGAATTCAGACGGGATAGTCACTGGGCGTGAGGCACTGTTAAACTGAGGTGCGATCGCCATGTCACCACGCGCTAGGTTGGCCCGTACGCGTATCAACAAACTTGTTACGCGATGCAGTACTTGCATCCCGATGCAAATTTTCCGAACAAATTGGGCTCATAACCCGAAAAACGCATAAACAGGGATGCTCGTAACCCGGGGTTTCACTGTACAGTATTAATGTTTTGCCTGACAAATTTATTTTAATTTTTCCCCAAATACTGTACTGCAATATTTATTAACGCATGAAGTAGTACATCACTGATGCACAACATTTGTTCTTACTGTGTATCTTGGCTGTATATGGTGTGAAGGTAAAGAATTATCACTGTAGGTCTTTGTAATATGGTACTGTACAGTATTGGGCAAGGGTAAATCTACAGATATTAGTTGCTCTTGAGTGCCCTGCATTTTGTATTGTACAGTATATGAGCAAGTATAATTATTAAATTAATAACATTGTTCATCAGCAATATCTTTTAACCCATTGATGTGCACCTTGAAAATGTTCTGTTAACCTCCGACATTTTATATTCAAATTTATTGGGAATTAGTATTCAAAGATGGCTAATCTTGATATCTATTATATAATTATGTACAGTGGGGCCTCGATTTACAATGATAATCTGTTCCCAGAGACGTATCGTAAGTCGAAGCGATTTTTCCCATAAGAAATAAAAAGGAATGAATTAATCCGTTCCCCACCCTCCAAAATATTAACTTGAAAATACATATTATACTGAATACAATTTTTTTTATCTAACTATAATACAGTGCATATGTTTATCTTAGCTTATGGAGGACTCTTGATGGGTATGGAAGATGGTGATAAGTGGGGAAGAGGAGAGGTGTTACTGTTTGGAAGGGGAGTCCCCTTCCAAACAGTATGATGTCACTTATGTCCCAATATGAGATAACATCAGGCAGTGATTACTTTTCTGGGATACTCTCTCTGGCATGTTTTGCCTGCATACCACTAGGACCTGCTTGTGGCTCACTGCTTGCTTGTCGTACTTAGAATCTGTCTAAAGACACCTGTTTTTCCCTTTATTTTAACACTTGTCTGTAGTAAGACATCACATTGTCATTTAAAGGTCAATGCAGCGCCTGCTACAGCTTTATCTGGGTGATTTTTTCAACAAAACTTTGCAGTTCTTCCCATACTTCACACATTTTCTTAATGAGGAAGGGACATCCTCTGTTGCCTCTACACACAACAATTTTCTTAGGTTGAACCTTGCCACTGGCTTTCTTGGGACCCATGGCGTGATATATAATAATCAGTTTTATGTTCAAAAAGCAAAAAATCACAACAAAAACGGAATTTCTTATAGGCTTGATCGTCATTAAGCGGACAGCTCTAGTAAACTGAGGCAGGTCGGCCCGCATGACCGGAACTACACGCTCGGTCAACCCAAACGTGTAATATCGTTAGTCGACGACACTATAGTAAGTCGAGTCGCATTTTTCTATCAAATTTACATCGTAACTCGAAATTATCGTAAGTCGGGGCAATCGTAAGTCGAGGTGTCACTGTACTGTATATGAATTGTATAATACTGTATTGTTTAAGTTTTCTTTGTTAAAAAAGGAACACGATATGAGAGGTAACTGTTTAGGCTGGATGGTAATTTTACAGTATTACTCCTTAGGATAACTTGGTGAATTTTTACCAATGCCTTTGTACTAAACTATCCCCTATGAAGCTTTAACCTTTCCACCTTCTTTTATATCAAATTCTGTACTATATAGCTAGTAAGATTGCAAATGTCACCAAGATTTTTATTTATGTAATTAGTTCCTTTGCCAGTCAAAGGAACTATCACATACGACTTGACAATGGTCCAGTTTGGACCATTTGAACTGGTCATAAATTCCTTTGACTATTTGCATGCATGAGAAATTTTGCATATACAGTAGTATTTAATTTAATTTGATAAATAATGATATTGATAGAAAAAGAAAAGAACTGTATATTCCTGTATTTTTTCTTATTGGAATGGTGGTATTCACCGAGTTCCTTGAGTTTGGAGAAAATGAACACAATTTTTTCGGATGTAGGGAGCTTGTCTGCATTTGATTATTGTGGAGCAAAATACAAACTTAATTTTTCTATATATTTCCATTTTCTACAGTACTGTATATTTTAGTATTTCATGTTTGGAACACCTATAAAATTATTTGTTATAGTGAGAAAATCAGTTGGAACAATGAGGTGACTTAAACCAGCGATCAAGGAACACCCAGCTGCGCACCTTATCCCTAATCACAACTTGGTATCAGGTATACAACCCGGGATTCCACTGAAGTCCTCCAGGTGACCGTGGATTCGGTAGAATCCCAGGTTGTATAGCTTATACCAAGCCGTCATGCAGGGGTAAGGTGTGTGGCTAGGAGTTCATTGATCACTGATTCCAGTCACTTCATTGCTCAAATTTATTTTCTCGACATACATTATGTTAATGTGATTTATTTGTATTTGTTATGGTGGTGTATGTTTAAAGTATTCATTATTTGGTGAGCATGAAACTTGATAAATTAAAATCCAATTGATCACTCTGTTTTAATTTTGGGAAATGCAAGGAATGTGTGTTGTATTTTTCAAACAAAAATGTTATGAATACGACCAAAGAAGAGATAAGCATGAAAAATAAAGCTAGAATGCTTATCAATGAACAGAGTATGATTGTATGATTCTATAAAGCAGAAATATAAAATATTTTGTTTGAATATTAAATTCGATACTTCACTAGCAAAAAAAAAAAATGGCATCGAGGATGAGTTAGTTCAAAGCATTAGTTAAAAAAAGAATGTATTAGTGACTAGTAGAATAGTCGGAATGTTTCAAGAGAAATGAACCTTGATGTACAAAATAAGACCTGCGAGATGCCTCGTGCAATGCACTTAATACATGTGTGTTTATAAGAAATTGTTGAGGATTAATCTATAGTATTTCCTAAAAAATGTTAATTGCATTTACTCATACAAATTTAAGCTACAGTAATTATAAGTATACTGTACTATGGCAACTGTCTGATGATCAAATGGAGAAAACTGGTGGTGCATCTTGTGTGAGGATTTACTGTTAAACTTGTGGCCTCTTGCAAGTTGCCTCACATTATTTACAGTAGTTATGCATTTGTTTAGACCTACTAAAGTGATACCAAATTCTACAGGAAACATAGATGACCTTTTGCCTAACTTAAGTATTTTGGGTATTAGCCCACAAGATGCCAAGACTCGAGTGAGTGATAACTTGGAAGTACGAGGAGTTGATGTGCCACTCTGTATGAACACCCCTCCATGTTCTCCCTATATATGTAAACACTGTGTTCATTCTGGGGTTTGCACTGGAAAAAGTTAAGGAGCTGCATTTAAACTTGAAATACTTGATGCTTTTAAGGATAATTGACAGGAAAACAAGGTGGGTGTACATATAGGCTAAATGATCTTGTCAATTCACAGTTACTGAAACTACATATAAACTTTGCTCGATTTTATTGACAATAATTTTTAAACAGATGTAAAGTATAATATTTTTGCTCTATAGGCAAGCGATCATCATAAAAATAGTGTACAGTATTAGATTTATGTGGTTAAGATGTACCTCCAACACAACGAAATGGCTAAGAGCTTCACTTGTAATCATTTTCAGGTGACAATTGATAGCGTGCCAGTCAAGGTAGAGAACATCATTTGCATTATATAATCTGTTATTTTAAGGGCGATAACTTATTGACATATATAGTTGCAGATTTTGTAAATACACGTACATCAGAGTAGTCTCTCTTAATTCCAGAGGATTGTTGAGAATGACCTCGCTGTTGAATTACTCTTACCAGTATGTGTGCTTGAGCTTATACATAATGTTTATTAAATTATATTTATTGGGGAGCTTGTGCAGTGCTGATTTTTTAATATTGTTATTAATAAGTATCATTTATATAACAGTGGCATTTTATATCAGTATACATTATAACTGTTTAAGTATGATTGCTCAGAGACAGTGTAAAGTGTTTGTGTGTGTGTGTACTGGATTGCTCGAGCCATAAGTCTGCCAGCTCCAGTAGATGGCTGCTGGGGGGCTGGCTACCTTCCTCTTTGTGGTTTTTGGGAGTCCCTGTCCTTGGATGGTAACCTAATTTGTGTTTATAGCTCATAGTCCAATGCCAGCAGCACAAGCCATCTGGTCAGGGACACTGTCTTCTTAAGTGTTCTCTCAAGTGCTGTCTCGAGTACATTTAGGGGTGTTGATCAATTCCTTTATACTGGAAGAGTTTTGGAGAAGCCTTATAACTTTTAAACTTTCTTTTTTTCCCACATTTTTGTTACTGTTGGCGAAACCAAAGAGCCGGAGCTCACCCCCGCAAGCACAACTAGGCGAGTACATTATACTATAGCTCCAAGTCTAGTGAGAAATTCCTGTATTTTAGTTTCCAGATTTAGAACCAGTCCTTCCATTATTCTGCAGACGTAGATTGTAATGAATTTCTTGCCTCTATTCCAGGGAATACAATTTAAGATTTTAAGCATTTTTTAATTTGTTTGAATGCCTTTAGACAGTAAATTTTCTTTGCTCTATTATAGTACTTATATTCTGAAGGTCAGCAGATTTAGCCTACCTTAAATAGGGCAGTTAATATGTAACAGTATTTAACCCTAACAAGAACTAGTATTCTAATTGTCATTTCCTTGGCAAACTGGCATTTGTACTGTAATCACAGATGTCGTATCTACATAACCCTCATATCCAAAGGATTACGTGCTTAACATAATTACATTTGCATTATGTGGCTATATTAAGTTCAATCCTCAGGTTCCAGTGACCCCTAGCACTTAATTGCTAACCGGTAACACTTCTTCAACTACAGTATTCCATTTTCTTGAGAGAACCAACAACAACAACAAAATTGTTAGGGTAAGTGAAAGCATTTAATGAGTTTTGTCTTCTAGAGACGTATTCCTGATACTGTATCCAGGAAAGTTGGTTATCCATTTGCTCTGGGGCCCAACCCCTGTGAATACTGTATAAATGCCTTTATGTCGCTTGATGACTTTTAACCCAGAATACCATTCTTGTTGTTCTTTATTTAATTGCACTATCTTTAAAATCTTGGGCTTTTACTTTTCTCTTCTGTTGTATATCTATAGTTTGACTATTTTTAATTGCACAGGAGTTGGAATTGTTCTTTGCTGAGCATCATAATAATTTATTCATTATATAATGATAATGCTTTTTATATATGATGCTGCAATATGCAGTGTGGAAGATACGGCAAATCGATGGGGTGTGATGTGTTCATTATTCTTTTAGTATGTGCTCTCCTATTTCTTCAAAGTTGATGCCTCCCTATCTCAGAAGTGGAAAATGAAGTGATGGTGAATGTTGTGACCCAGTGTAGACTTTCGTTTGTAACAATGGATACTGTTGATTCTATTCACATAAAGATTCTAGCATCAGCCACAAAGGCATACAGCATTTATACTTTGTGTTTTTTTAAGCGAGTCTGATACAGTATGAGTGATTATTTTTGCAAATGCCACACTGTACAGTACCCTGGGGAACTGCTTTGCACAATAGAAGAGCCACTTTCTACTACTTCCTTGGTGACTGATAACCTTGATATCGTTCGCCTTATGTGCTTTTGTTCTCATATTGGCATCTTTAGTGGTATTTTCTGCCTTATGAATCTCCTGCAACATTGATGATGCTACATAGTCTCCCGGCTTGGTTTCTTCTTTTAATAATTACTGACTTGTTTAGTTATTCCTTTCTTGGGTACTTTGTAGTACTACACATTTGAATATTTGGGTTCCATTCCAATGTGTGCATTGTTAGCAACTCAGAGCCTCACACGGAATGACAGCGATAATGCACAGTCCTGACTGGTTTAAGAAATTTAAAAATTTTTCTTAGGTCTGCCCAAAGATGTCTACTGCTGGTGATGGTTTCTTGGGCTTGTTGGGTCTATTTGATGTAATGAAGAATTCGAGTGGTGTGATGTCGGTATCAAACCACAACTTGCGATGGTAATAAGTTACAAAGCTGCAGGAATCTTGTTAGGTATTGTTTTGTTGTGGGGTGGAAACCCTCTTAAATTGTGGTTACTTTCTCATTTTCCTGGAGATATTCATGACAGAGGCCAAAGGAATTGATCACGGAGACCCCAAAAAATATACTTTGCTAGTTGTGTGTCAATTCCTGGTTGATGTGCTGGTGGTATTAAGCCGTATTGATACTGTCAATGAGGAGGTTATTCAGTCAGGCAAAGCAGAAGTCTTTTACTTCAAACTGATATTAGTAGAGAGGACATCATGGTATGACTTAGGATACAGCTTATTTTTACACTGCCATTGAAGCTCCACCCCCCTGCAGTGCTTTTCCTTACTTCATGTTTCAGCATCATTCCATCTGTTTAGTACTGTAGTTATCATTGTATTCAAGAAATACAGACCACATTCATGAAAACTGTCATGTCAAAGGAATTATGAGAAGTACTTAGAAATGTAAAGAATAATGTTCATACACTAGGCTTTTGTGTTCGACTCATTATTGTCACCGTAAATTTGGTGACCTTCAGAGATAATATTTCATCTTATTCTGCCGAAACACTAAGAAGTGTGGCGTTTGGGGACTTTTCCGACTGGTAGTCAAATTTTGATTGAAACATGGTTTGCAATCTACATCTTTTGAGGTTTGACTAGTTATAAAAGAAAGATGATGCTAATAGCCTAAGACAGTGTTCTTCAAACTTGAGGTCATGACCTATTACAGGGGTTGTGGGAGATTATAGAACGGGTCACAGTTAATGTTAAGAGAAAGACAAATTCATATGTGCATACAATAATTACAGCACTGTATTGTGGAAATAATCAAGATGCTAATACTAATTTCACTTCAGATTAAAAGTATAGTACCGGGTATATTGTTGTCAGTTATCTTGTTTATTGTGAAAACCCGGGTCAAGACAGATTCCTTTGGATTGGGGGTGAAAAATGTCTTATGTTCTGTGAGAAAAAAGTTTGACAAACTCTGGAGTGTATGCATCATAAGAGGGAGCCGGTCGGCCGAGCGGACAGCATGCTGGACTTGTGATCCTGGGTTCGATCCTGGGCGCCGGCGAGAAACAATAGGCAGAGTTTCTTTCACCCTATGCCCCTGTTACCTAGCAGTAAAATAGGTACCTGGGTGTTAGCTGTCACAGGCTGCTTCCTGGGGGTGGAGGCCTGGTCGAGGACCGGGCCGCAGGGACACTAAAGCCCCGAAATCATCTCAAGGTAACAAGATCATTAAAGATGCTATATTTGCAAAATTCCCATACACCTCCGTGCTGTCAATATTTCTGTTTTATGGACTTGCAATCCCACCTTAAATGTAAGTACTACTTTTTATTTTTATTTTCTCTATTTTAGGTTTTGTAAAGTAGATTTTAAAATTGAATTTATACTTTAAATTTTAAGCTACTATAGCTTGAAAAATTTTCTTTTAAGCAAACTGTTCATTTTTAAATTATTGAATTTCTATTGGATATTTTATTATTGTTTAATTTCCAATACATACCAAGTTGTGTGAGGCAAAGCCATGCTCTGAGAATACCTTGAATTTTTCAAACATGATTGGAGAATGACCGAATTTCCAACGACGCACACAAGTTAGATCCTCAAGGCTATTAACTGGTATGAAAATTTCAAACATTGAAAAACATTTTAACCATTCAGTATTGAAAGATGCTGAAAGATACTGGATTATATAATTGTGTAGTTTGAAAGAAAAATTTTAAATTCCTTAGTCTCCTGAGACTGATGGATGCCTACTACTACTACTAGTTTCTTAATGAATTGACTAAAAGACACCTGCATGTATGCATAGGCCAGTGTGTGCACATTTTAAATTTGCAGCAATTATGGGATAGTTAAAAGATGACTTTGCTGCTGCTGCTGCTAATATGCCATTTTATTGTAGACTGATACAGTATTATAATTAAATATAATACATATGTATAAATATAAATCACGTACACTACTGTATAAATAAAATCACACACGCACACAGTAGGATGGCTTATGCCTGGCATAATGGCTTTGTCTAATTCAATGCCAAAATACATTTTTTTTTTTTTTTACTTTGGTCTTAATGACTACAAAACCATTTGTTTTAACTTGTAATACATATAACAGCACTCTTATCCATGAATAGACAATATAGGTTCCAGTAAGGATAGGATGCTTCCTTATCTGTGAATAAGGAAGCATCCTTATTAAGGGTGAATAAGGGTGTGGCCTTTCACCTCTAACTGCTGCCTACTGAAATTTTGTGTAGGGCTTAAATGGGGGAAAATGCAAAAACTAAAAATTAGTTGGAAGGCATGAGGTTAAGAAACAAACGGAATTATGTGGTCAGGCATGTTAGCAGATTACACAATACAATTTTCTTTTAAATTCCGATTTGCTTTTTATGTACAGTATTTTCAGTTAAATGCGTGTTTTTTGTTTTTATTAAGTTTATTGATCTCGATTTTTCCTTCGGAATGAAGATGGAATGCTGCAATGCATTCCATCTTTACTGCTGCAATGAAGGCAGCAGTTGCATAAAATACTGTACTAAAATGAGAATTGTTAAAGTTTGGAAGTTAGTAGGTTATGTTACAGCTGGAATGGCAAGTATTTTTTAAGGTAACAGAAAAGCTTTGTGCTGGATTATTGAAGACGTGATATGAAATGGTTTGAGAGATGCAAATTATGGTTAGCTGTTATGAATAGCAAATATAGCACCATCAAATGTAACCTATCCCTGTGGCTTTCCTCCTGTTTTGGTGGTAGGAAGTGGGAAAACATCTCTTGCTAGGTTATGTATTGGCCATACACGATCAACTCGCGTACACTTGATGGAACTGTCTGCAAGTCATTGCTTACTTTTAGACCAGCTTATACAGAGGTACAACATTGGCCCAAAATTTGACATTTTATGCACGAGAGCAAGTGTCAACAGTAGGGGGACATAGATATTAGAACTACTGTAGTAGTGGAGTTTGATGTCGTAATATAGATGTTGAATTAAAGATTAAGGAAGAATTTTTCAGCATAGCAGTCAATGTACTGTATGTGGAATGTGGCCAAAATATCACAGCATGATTGAATTTAAGGTTTATATTAGAGAAACTGCAATTAGAGTATAATTTAGTATTTTAGTAATAATGTACTGTAATAGCAGATAATTTAAAGTCTGCATCACGGATAATGGAGTTGTCAATGTCAACAATTATTTAAAGAGGGAGACTTGCAATTCTTAAGAAGTGTTGATCATTTTATTATCAGATTGCTGACTTATGAGGAGATTTACAAAATAAGTGAGCTAAGTAAAAATTGCTCCATTTTTAGCTTGTCACTTTTCCTTTTGATTCTTTTAGTCGGTGAATTGTATTTTACCTCATATTTAATACTATGCATTTACCAAATTTATATTGTAGCAGGTATAAACATTCCTTCAGATTTGCTTTGTTATGCTTATATATAGGAATTTTGAGGGAACTTATTAACCTTGTTTTCCTTTTTATTATAATTGCAGTGCAGTATACAGTAGTTAAATTTTTAGGTTAACACACAGGATACGTTTTTATCCCTCCAATGAAGATCGGTAAATCCAACAGTCAAGTTACCTGTATTTGGCATTACTTGTATAAGGAAGTCAAATTATATGTACGACTAACTGGAACTTGCCTTTTCTTTTTTTGTTTGCATAGCGAAGTAGTTTGTGCTGTTTTAATTAAATATACAGTATATGGGTATATATATTTTTTTAATACTCTAGTCATCAGTAGGAGACATTTAATGATTCAGGAGAGACTACTAGTTGATGCTTTGTTTGTGACTGATGCCATATTGTCTTATAAGTATATGAAAACTTTTCTTATTTTGAATTGTGTTGACCAAGATTCCCAAGATAGTTTTAGAAGAGAAATCATATGTTGAAATTGTATTTCAAGTGCACAAGCAATAAATGTCTAGAGCAAAACTTAGTTTCAATCAACAAAATTATATATTTATATTTTTTCCCCTAAGATACAACTATGCAGTAATTTGGTTGCACACTGTTGAAGGAATATAAGATAAAACTTGTTGAATATACATTACTAAATGTAAACCAAAAATCTCTCTGTAAAAACTAGCCTATACACTAGACAAGTTAAAAGACAAAAAGGAAAATTTTAAAAAATTGTCACAGTTGGCTGGTACTACAGTCGCACGAAGCATTACATTATACAGTAGTTTTAAGTATTTAGGCTCGATGGTTTATTGGAAAAATTTAACTATCCCGTTATAATAGTATGTATTATGCCAATCAGATATCTCTGCTTGCTTTCTAAAATTTTTATTGCTTTTGCATTAAAATATTTATACAGATATTTATTGTATTTTCCCTTATCAATACTGTAGTTCAATGTTCCGGTTTTCAAGATTGGAAATTTTTATTTTTCTTGTTCCTATATTCCACACGTCTTGGATAAAGTCCTCGATAAAGTTGCATTTTCTGGAGTAGTGCTACCAGTATATAGCCATATTGGTTTAAAGCTTTCTTTGGATAATTACTATATTTGCCCTTTATAATAAAACAAGTAATTATCAAAAGAAGGCACCAAGCCGGGGAGACACTGTAGCACCATCAAATGAGCGGAATATTCAAGAGGTGCAAAATATCACTAAGGATACCAATACTAGAACAAAAGTGCATAAGGCAAATGATATCAAAGTATCCAATTCGCCAAGGATTCTATCGAGGGACAAGTGACCACAAGGGACAGTCGGGAAGCAAGATGCACGCACATCCTGGAAGTCAGGACATTCAACAAGGATATGCACATCCCTTAATGGGACATTAAGGAGCAGGGTGACACTCCATTAAGTGCCCATGAGTTAAACGTGTATGGCCAATACGTGACCTTGCCAGAGCTGTTTCCCACTGGCAGTTGCAGTGGTAGGAGGAAGGCCATGGAGACACACTACCTTTAAGAGCACGCAGTTTGTTACCAGTAACAGAAGACTAACGATCCTGCCAACGGGCTTCAGATTGAGGAATGAAGACCTGGGTAGAAGTCGAAATAAGGAACACCTTTACGGGAAATGAGACAAGTGTGGATAGCCTTCTTAGCGGCAGCATCCACACACTCGTCTAAGAAAACACCAATATGGCTGGGATCCCAGCCAAACTCGATTGTCTTAAATCTGCTGGAGATCAAGAAACGGCCAATGTTCAATTTTGACTACTGTACCACAGGATGAACTGGATTAAAGGATTCCAGAGTCATGAGGGCACTGCGAGAGTCAACTACAGTAACAAAGGAAGATTGACAGTGAGAAAGCAGTTGACAAAGAGCATACAAAATTGCATAAAGTTCTGCTGTGAAGATGCTAGTCTCAGGGGGCAGGCGACACAATGAAACAAGCAAAGTTTACTTTATATTTGTATGTGGGGGGGGGGGATAAGATATTTGGCATATAAAGGAACAGGTGGTGAAATTGTCAAGATAGGATTGAGATCCAGACAGCTATAAGCCAGAATAATCCTTAATTTGTAATGCATACTGCTTGACCCTTTATTTATTTATATATATATATATATATATATATATATATATATATATATATATATATATATATATATATATATTTATATATAATATATTTATTTAAAAAAAAGGGAGGGAGTATGGTGTGTGTGTGTGTGTGAGATATATAATATATATATATATATATATATATATATATATATATATATATATATATATATATAGATGATATATATATATAATATATATATATATTATCTATCTCGCACACACATACTCCCTCCCTTTTTTAATAAATATATATATATAGAATATACTATTATAATATATATATATATATATATATATATATATATATATATATATATATATGTATTATATTCTACACACCAAAGNCCCAGACTTAAAACAGAGCATGCCACTTCAGAGGTAGTAAAGCTGATGCAAAAAAATTATAGACCGTTAGCTCTAACATTGCACATCATAAAAATTGTTGGAGAGCCAAGAAGTAATATCACAAAACTCTGGACAACCCATGTTGTCCAGGGTTTTGCCAGATGCAAAACCCTGGACAACATGGGTTCAGAACCGGGCACTCCTACCTCACATTGCTAGGCTACTATGACATGACCCTAGGTGCCTTGAAAGACAAAATGCTGATGTAATATATATATAGATTTTACAAATGTGAATCATCCACCATGAAAATCTCAATACCCTTAAGTAGCTTGCTCCTGTATTTTTTCCTTGTCCTCATATCAGACATACAGTACAAGGATACAAACTATAGTGCTGTATATGCAGATGACACTAGAATTTTCATGAGAGTAGACAACATAGAGGACACAGCAAACCTCCACTCTGATGTTAATAAAGTCTTTCAATGGGCCACAGAAAATAAAATGTTTAATAAGGACAAGTTCACTTCCTTAAACAATCAGTCCCCTTAAACAAAATATATACTGTATATATATATTGTTGATTTTCTTCTGTAACCATGGTTGTCACTGTCCTTATCATTTGGCATGCAGTTACTACTCTCCAACTTCATTATGAACATAAAATTTTAGTTGTGAAAATAACTAATTACTTTTGCCACTTCCCTCTTCACCCGCCAGCAAAGAAAGTTGTGCGTTTGTGTGAAGACCCAGATAATGTTTTTGTTGGTAACGTTGATTAATAGTTGTTACAGTGATAAATATATTAGATCTGTGCATTAATGCTTATTTACCACATTAACAGGTACACCATCCATGGCCCTTGACGGAAGCAGTCAAGAAAAATAGCTAAACAAAGTAAGATGCATCTTAGCACCTCGACGCCCTTCTCACTAGTCCTCCTTTGTAGCGAGTGGAGACACACTCACACTCTCTCTCTCTCTCTCTCTCTCTCTCTCTCTCTCTCTCTCTCTCACACACACAACCTTACCACCAGATTTTATGGTGGCTGTGCTATTAATATTCCTGTGAATACTTACTGGAAATGCCTAAGCCCATTTAGTCACTGTGTAAAGAATCGATTGTTAAATATTTGCTGGGATGGCTGTGGATGTTGTGGAAATGTTAATTTAAATACCTCTGTATCTTTTCTCTTTTTGCCTCTCCTTCCCATGTCTCTTCAAGTAGAGAGAGAGAGGTATTTATACATTTAATTTACAATAATTTTGTAATATAATTAGATAACAAATATTATTATGTATGTTTAGGCAACCAAAACTTAAGTTTAGTTTTGAATTTTGGAATTTTTTTTTAAGAAACTGCATCCTGCCTTTGCAAGTACACTTAGCAGACTTCTGTTTACTCAAGGTTGTCATCCAAACAAAACTGAACGTGTAAAAAAATAATCTAAGCTTTATTTTAAATTGCTAATTTTTTGTTAGGCATTGGAAACTTAGATTATGCAAATAAGAACATTGTTGACAACAGTAATATAGGGAGATATTTTATTCAACAGCAATGTGCATACACAAGCTCCATATTGATATTCATACTTTGACAAGAGGCTGTGGATATTCGTCTCAAAGACGAAGACCGATGCAAATGAACAGCCTCTGCAAGTCGATGCTTTTATTCTTGGTTAATGAATGCACTCCATTGGTCATTGATAGTTGACTGTACCAGAAAATGCAGGGAGAGCAATTCTTGTATAACTAAATGTGTAGTCTTCCAGTTTCCTGTCTTTGTCATTTTTGCAAGTGGCCGGCTTTTCTGTTGCATTCTGTCGTCTAACAAACTTGTGCGAAGGTGTTTAATAAGCAATATTTACCTGTTGCTGGAACTGCCAGACATTTTTGCGCGATTATTAGTTTCGGTACATAATTATTGTAACTCGCTGAGGTAACTTGCTCTTGTGTAAATAGTAATGTCCATTATTTATTATTTACAAGTTGCTAAAAACAAAAAGGCAAAATAACTGAAAGAGTTGACACTAGCATGTTTCCACCACCTGTTTTAAAAGAGGAACCTCTGCTAGCATTGCCTATTGTTGTAATAGTATCCATAGAGATAGCTTACTGAACTAGTAGCTCTAATATGGGTAGGGAGGAGGAGTGACAATTGGAACACTTCACTTAATTGTAGTGGCCAAGAATAAGTAAACATTTTTTATTAAAATAAACTAGGATTAAATGAAGAAAAACTTTACAATGCATGGCACATCTGACAATGGCCTAGCTGTTGCCACACACAACTGTATTGAATGAAAGTCGTTGAAGCCATGGGTGAGGGTTTGTCCAGACGGCCATAGATACAAAATTAGAACCTCCACAAAATGGTATGGTGGTGTTGCTGCACTGACAGAGAGCCACATACATTGTACCTGTATTTTCCACATTCGTAGTAATGTCTGGTCTATATTTTTTCTGAATTTCATGCCACAGTGTTTTTATACTAGAAATTCTGATAGAAGATCGACTTCAAAGCTTCCAAAATATTGAAAACTCGAAGCTAACACAGTAGTTTTCATCATATGAAGAGATGCATTAATTAAAACACTAGCATTTTGTTTTCTTTAGAAACTATTGGCAACTGTCTTGGAATTTTTTTTAAAGTGTCGGTTCACACAATTGGCTTTTATCATAATTTAATGTTACTGATGTATGTGTTAATTGAGCTTTAATTACATAGTTAATTGTGGATTTTTTTTTTAATCTGTTGTATGGTTCAAGGACTTCAGAAATTGATTACTGGTTCTGAAAACCTTGAAATGATCTCCCAACATTTGCACCACACTTGACCTAAGTATTTAAAATATGTTGCATTCCACAGTGAAACTTATTGAACTTCAAATCTGTGTTGCTGTTATTGTACAATTCTTATAATTTATTGAATATAATTATAACTAAAACTGTTAAGTTTAGTTTTTATTTTATAGAAATTTACAAATGTGTTCTTTCCCTTTAAAAAAATTCAGATCCCTTTGATTGGTAATGACACCCTTTTGCACAAGATTTTTGCCTCAACAAGTGGGCACTTATTGTAGTAATTTAATACTGTAGCTGTTTAGTGTTGGAGCTGGCAATTGGACCAAAGATATGCTCATGGTAACAATAAAAGTCATGTTAATTAATATAAATGTACTGATAAATGAAAGCGAACATATAGTCATCTCGATACAGTACTGTTGTAGGGAACCAAAGTGTTTGCTTTGCGAGAGTTGAAACGGTGCGCTGCTTTCGTGACTCTTGACGTTTCTGATGAGAGATGGCCATCTGTATGTGGTAGTAAAGTTATTTAGTTTTAAGTCATTACCAGAGTTAGCAGATCCCAGCATATATTTGTTTTATCATTTATTTTTTAATTAATGTATTACTTAATCATATTCAGTACTGAATTTTATCATAATGGATATTATATATATATATATAATATATATATATATATATATATATATATATATATATATATATATAATAAAATATATCTATATAAAATATCTCGTACTGAATTCATATATGGAAGAAATGTGTTTGCTTGCTAGAAGCCTGATGTGTAATGTTATAATTTATATAGTGAGTAGGTAGATGCCTTAGCAGTTATTAATAATTTCCCACTGTGTGGGAGGCCTCTTAAATGTCCCTCGATTTGGAGTTTATTATGTTTTCACACTTGGTTGCAATAATAAGGCATTCACGGGTGCAGTGTAAGGCAGAATGCGATGCTGAACAAGGTCTCGCTTCCTCAAGTGTGAGGTTATTCCCCCGGGCAAATCTGGGTAAATGACGTTAAAATATTGATTTAAATGTTACTCGCGCATGTTTTTCCATTGGGAATAGTATGTAACAAACCCCGTATGAGTAGCTTTACAATCCCGCATTGATTGAGCAAGGGCAAAACCTTTTATTCTTGAAGCAAGAAACATCGAAGAATCTCGTAAAGGAACCTGCTCAAATTGGCCGATTATTAGTTAAATCCCAAAGTTAGGAAGGCGAGAAGAAGCCTCATTATTATAGACCCAGAACAGTGTCTCTGCGCGAGATCCATCATTACCAGAAGAGCACCGGGCTGCTCATCGGGTAACTGCCTTCTGGCATTCTTGTGCGCTTGGACTTAAATTAATCTTTGCTTCCAGTTGTCTGCTGTTATGGCTTTATAGGAAGCATCTATGGTTTATCTGGTAGGTTTCTTATTGGAGGTTGTGTTTGTGGAGCTGGTTGTTATTTCGGAGAAGGAGGGTCTTGTACGCTTCGCCACCCTGCCCGAGATGCCGCTACTATTAAAGTTTGCAAACAATTGTTTTCAGTTTGTTTACAGCATTTCTTTAATATCCAAGTAAGCAGTATCACACTTGAATGCAGTACAGGTATTTGAAATGTGCACAAATTTTTCTTGAAAGGTATNAAATGTCAGTGAATTTGTATTAATAGACATTTTGTACATAATGCTAGCATGCAGGTGGCCGAGCACACAGACATAAGGCAGGCTACATGACTAGTGATAATGAGCACCGGTGCTCAGTGGAAGAAGTGGCCAATGACAATTTTGCACCAAAAGATTAGTGGATTGAAAGTTACCTGTAGAACTGGAAACTGGTGTGAACAAGGATGGTGCAAGAGCTGAAATATTAACTGGTACCAGTGACAGGGTTGTAGAGGCTGTCCGTTGTGGTTGCAGCCTAGCAGTGGTGAAGCACCCCAGAAGCTGCAGTGTCGAGTTGGCCGCGAAAGCAGCCCGTCAGAGATTGCTCGGCTAACAAGATGGTCCTAGGAACTTCTGGATCACTTTCCCCAGACTCAGTGAGGGAGCACAGTGCAGGGGAATCCTGTTTACAGGAAACTCGGATGGAGAGTTAATGGATGTCAGAGCTAGCTTACTACCGAAGTACTGTAGTGAAAAGGGTGCTTATGACATCACAGGACATCCGGTGAGGGAGTGGTGTAGACGGAGACTTCAGCTGGAGCGCTGAGAGCCAGAGCAAGGAGAAGCTCAACACCTTTGCTGACAATTGGCTGTGTTTAAGTAAAACTCTTCCCCTTTCCACCCCCCTTTCCTTCCTAATTTTTCCTCGAGGTTATTAGTTCCTTGGGGAACTAGTGGACATTATTTTTATTGATGTTAGGATACACTGTGATCTATAATGTTACTGTGTGGGGTTTACTGATTTAAGACAGAATATTCAAATTGGTGTGTAGCTTAGTGAGATAAAAGTTTGTGCTGACTGCCATTTAAAGAATTTAAGATAGTAACTTATTCAAGGCCCCTCTTTTTTATAAAGATTAATGATTATTTGTCAGTGGTAGTTGTATACACATGAATAATCCACAGTAATGTAAACTTCGAATTAATTGAATCCAACAGTGGCATATCATAATTTTGGACACGGTAGTGCTGCCAATGTTCTTAAATGTTTGATTCATTTTTATTTAGTAAATGTAATTTTTTCGTACTTCCCTCCAGTTATATGCTGTGCCATAGTATCTTGTATATGGGTTAAGTAAACCCAGACACTTGTTGAATACTGAGCCAAATTGGGAATATTAGAACACAGCTGAGAGGCTATAAAAGTAAAAGTTAAAGAGTGAGGGACTAGGCTGATAAAGAGGATAGAGGTGTCGTAGAGGCACATTCTCTTTGGTCATGTTCCGGACGTGGGCCAAGTTTATAGACCAGGAACCAGCAGTGCTGTTGACGGCATCACCAGAAGACATGATCCAGAGCAGGTCAAGTGAATTGGGGGTAGCCTATCCTCTCTAGTTTTTTTTAATGGTTGCTATGAGAGCAGCTAATGAAACTTATTCCGTACACTGGACGAGATGGTGTGTACCCTGTCGGTGAAGTACTAGAGGCATAGCCGCGGCGAGGCATTCCCGATATACACCACCATCGTGCTTCTCGCTCTACTCGACCACCAGCCGAGGGCAATGAATGACTGGTAGTCCATTGAGAAGCTGCCAGAGGCCCTGTGGACTTTAGGTGACACAGGGGAAAGTGTGGCTTGAACAGAGTCCTCAGTATGGTCAAGAAGCTGACAGAGGATTTTGCAACATGGTGTATACAAAGTGGATGACTGGCAGAATGTGAAGAAGCCAACTTCTTGCAAACCTATTGTCTAGTAAGGTGCTACTGCCCCATAATGCCAGTAGACAGCAGCCAGTTGATGTAACTAGCTGCTGTCAGAAAATTACTTTGTATTCATTTTAAGCAGTCAGTTGCTAGGGTATAAAGGTTAGTCAAAAGTTCCTTAAGGTGGTCCTTTTAGGTGGATTCAGTAATCTCCAATGTTTCCTTTTTCACACTAACAATGTTGGGAATGCTAGCAAAGATTTCGGTCACAATTTGGCTAATATTGACAAGACGTGCTGATCTTTGCCTTCAGGAGCAACCAATTGGCTTTGTTCAGAAATAAATTGATGTACAGGTATATTGAATGTGTGTGAATTTACTTTTAATTCATTGATAGTTACTGACATCGTTTCATACATACTCTACATTTTAATTTAAATAAGAAATTTGTTGATTAACAGGATAGCCACATTTCCACTGCGTGCGTTGAACCCCTTGCTGGGTTTACACTGGGAGGTGCGTGGCAAAGAGCACATCATGATCGATCGTCCCTTATTGTGGTGGCCAATCATCAGAGCTCCATTGATTTCTTAGGTAAGATTATTTGTTTTGCTCTGTCCAAAATATGTAGAACATTTAATTGTATTTTGTCCATCTGTCTGCTTACTCGGCTTATGTCTATCTGCTGTCAGTCTTTCAGTTGGTCTGTCTGCTTATAATTTTCATCCATTAAATTTTGTGTTTGTATCCATAATCTGTTTTCTTTTGATTATTCCTTCTTGCTATGATGCAACCCAGTGGTGCATCAATCAGCACTGCCGACTGCAAATCTGCGTTTCCAAGTTTGATTTCCACGGAAAGTCACAGGCACTAGCTCCCCACGCTGCTCATCATCCGGGTGGGTTAATGCATGGGTATCAACTTGGGTGAAAGTAGCAGCTGACTCTGTTGTAAAGGGGCTTGGCTAGCTAACGGCATGTAACTTTGCTCAAATTCTCAAGCGGGGCTTACAGCTTTGTACCATAACATCTGCCTACTTACCATTTGCTTATTTACTAAACACTATCTTCATAATTTAAATGTTGGTGTTTAAGATCAATAAAGTCCAAAGTACCCAATCATGGATTTTCGTTGAACTGAAATGGTTGAAAAATGTAATGGATTGGCTCGTGTAGTACAGTAAATGGTTTGGATAATTATAATGATTTGTTCTTTAACCTTCAACAGGCAGCCATCATCAAAATTGACACTGTACTGTGCTAAAAAGATAGATAAAAAAGATAGAAAAAGATAGAAAAAATAATAGAATTTGCATGTATATGAGGAGGGAAGGGGAGATTCCCTCACAACCTCAAATCTCTTCTGACTTCAAACACTATAGGAGAAGCTGGGGAGGTGGGGGGGGGAATGATTTGGTACATTGAAGCAAGATGCGCAGTTAGCCGACCTGTGGTAGAGGACTGAGAACACACTTGAACTGCTTTTCTGCATATTATAACTATAGTTACATTTGTATAGAACTGGGTGATAACTAAAGTTTGCATGTGATAATTTCATTGGCTTGGGTCATTATATGATTACAACAGCTCTCTTAAGGGTTAAGGTTACACTTTGCTATGAGAACATTGTCTTACAAATATTACAGTAACTACATTATTACAAAAGTGGTGGCCATGTTGGATTTTGATAATGGTCACTTTTGAATTGAGCATTTATTATAGTGCTTGCTTCTCTTGATGGTAGTTCCTGTTTTAATATACAGTACTTGTACTGGCCTGATAGACTTTACACCAAGCGTCTTAAAGATGAGGACCTTTGCTTATTCACTGGTGACTTGAATATTTTATTTCTTCATAACCTTAACACTTTGCCCGGCCTGGCGCGCACCGCCCAGCGCACCCCAAGGTGGGCCGAGCGCTTCGCATCAGCTTACACCCGCACTAAAATGTGTACTCCTTTTCAGTTTTCTCGCCTCAATTTTTGTGCCATGTCATTTATTTTGATATCAAATTGTTCACAATAGAATAATCTAAAGGGTTATATGCATACAAGGTCAAAAAGCCCAGCTCGCCACCTGCAGCAAACCCGAAAATCGGCAGTGTTACCCATGAGCATGCACCCACCCGCACTCAAACATTTATACTGTTTTCGGTTTTCTCACCTCAATTTTCTTGCTTCATCGTTCATTTTGGTATCAAATTGTTCGCAATAAATATAAGTGATATATGCATATACTGTAAGGTCAAATGGTCCAGCACCACATGTAGGACACCCAAAGTTAGGCTAAGCTTTACCAGTGAGCATGCACCCTCCACCCACACTCAAATATTTATATTCTTTCCAGTCTTGTTACCTCAATTTCTGTGCTACATCGTTCATTCTGGTAACAAATTGTTCGCAATCAAATGGCACTCACTTTATAACTAGTCCCATAATGATTGGGAACAAAATGGATTTTTAACTAATATTTTCATTTGGACTAGGCATGCATCCTCGCCCAGAGTAGATTCGTATACGGATGCATTATGACTTATCGGCCAGGCAAAGTGTTAAGTTTCCATTGACAGTACCACGTATAATTAATTTGATATTAATGTAGTAGTCACATGCATTTTTTAACCCATTTCCTTCAACATTTCTGGGGGAGACCCTTGTGACTCCCTGAAGCTATAATACTGATATAGTGCCAGACTACAAGGTGCCATCATTCAAGGAGTTATTGGCCTACTGGGGACCACGAGTCAGAACCTGGCCCCCTCAGAGGGGAGCAGGGGCTTTATGAAAAAATTTATGCAAGTTTATTCACGTTGGCCACCACCAAGGGAAGGCACGCAGGAAGGTGGCGAAACAAAACAGATTGGTTAGAAAACCAGACTGCAGCCTATAAACAGCCAAAAGAACTCTGCCAGTAATGTAAACAAATGATCAAAAACTTGAGACTAGCACAAGCTAGTCTCAAATTTGAGACCCCAATGGTGCAGGGTTTAAAATTTGAGACCCCTAATGGCGCGACCTTTTCCTGTCATTGGGGGGAGGAGGGAGGCAGACCAGGTCAGCCAGCTGCTCCACCATTAGTTCTTATTTTGATGTATTTATACTTGATCGCCCCCCCTCTCTGTTTGCTCTTGCTCTGGTCGCCTATAATCAGCCAAGTGGTATTTTGCCTGTGAGGCCTTTCCTGTGCACGGTTGTGCAGCACAAGTGTAGTGTACCTTGAGTTGCATATGTTCTGGGGTTTATTTCCCTGTGCTCTCCTTGCGTACTGTCCTTGCACTGTCAGGGTTATCTTTGTTGGAGTGTTTGGGTTAAGGGAAGGAGACTTTAGTAGGTCTCCTTCCTTGTGCCCCTCATCTGTCAGGTAAGCCAGTTGTCAGGGACTACCTCCTTCTTCAGGTCAGGAGTGTTTTGGCTGGTGGGACTGTGGGATGTTTTCTTTTTTTTGCTGTCACGACTGCAATGCGTACGTCGCCAATGTACATGTGGCAGACGCTTCACGAAGCTGTCGGAATTAGCAAAATAGAAAATACGAGAGCAACCGTACAGGGCCTGGGAGCAAGGTCGAGTTAGAGTCCTTGTGGGTCTCTTCTCAGACTAGCCTCACCTGGTCCTGCTCCACGTTGGTCGTTGGAATCTCCTCAATGATGTAACACTTTAAGGGACTCCTAGGGTCCTCATCAAATTTATAGTTTAGTGACTTACAGGCAACTCGGTGTTGAAGACACTTAGAGCTGAAGGCTTGAGTAATATTGGCAGTATTCAGAAGTGGTTCAACGGAAACACCGCATAAAGCTTAACAGTAGTTTATTTACTAACTTAACCACTAATACACAGGGTGCTTGATTTACTTTCGATTGGCGTCAGCAAAGCTATGGTTGCATTAGCGAGACTCTTGACGTCTGGCTAATCGACTCGTATCCACTCGTGGAGAAACACCTAACTTAACACAGTTGACAGCCAATCACTAACACGGCAACCTAACTGCCGGTATGCAAAGGGATCACAAGAGTTCCAACCGGATACTCGGTAATGATGATATGCAATAATACAAAGGCACTGTCAATGGGACAGACAATAACATGCACAATAATAATCACACAATACTAAATGTGTGGTGTATGTGAAGCTCACATTCACAGACGAATGAAATGCAGTGATACCACACAGATAAACACGCATTCACCGTCGATTCACCTATAACCTGCGACAGGTATAAAAGGTGAGAACTGTGGTTGATCCCTCAGATCAACACAGACACAATAAACAATGACAAGATCTTGTACTTACAGATAAGGTACCTTTCCTTACGCACTCACTCAGACTCGTTTATACAAGCACTCGTAGGTGGCCTGATAGCTGGTTTCGCTCGTAGACACGGAGGGTACTCGCAGTATCTTGAGATGATTTCGTGAGTAGGGCGTGCTGTATGCTTAACAGACAGACACACGCGCACACACTGGCACTGGCGGTGCTAAGGTGGTGACGTCACGTAGGAGTGAGGGCGGCGGCGGGCGCTCGAGGTACTGAGGTACACGCTCAAGATGAGTGGCGGCTGGCGGCTGCTGTGGTACACCATGCAGGTACACTTGTGGTAAGGTCACACACACAGGTTACTTAGGCAGCGGCACTGCCTTAGTTCACTCTAAGTCACTCACGACGATCTTTGTCACCACGGGTTACCTGATACCAGTCTGTTTCGCTCTGGAGATTTGTCACTTTAGGCTTCTAAACAATATATTCCCACTCGTGATTCTGGCGAGTGTGTGGTATATCGCAAAGACGCTGAGTTAACTTGACGGTGAGGGATAGACGGTGATCAGTCTATTGGCCGGTAGAACAGAACACGTCCTCTTCGTATGGTCTCTCTCACGTGAATGAGTTTGCAAGGGTGCCGGGCATCTCGTGGCACACAACACAAAAGGAGTTACAATTTGACCAATAGCATTGCAGCAAATGAGCGGGAACCAATCATATTAGCTCGTTCGATGAGCAGTAGCAGGAGTGACGTCATGAACACGTCATAGCTGTTATTCCGATCGCGCCGGTTGACCCCAGAGGTCAGACGCTGCTGGCGCCTTCCCCTCTGTCTCAGCGGGCACCAGCCATGTACTCACTGACCCTTTGGTAGCAAGTATACTTAGCTCCCTGTATCTACTTCCTGCCTAGACATACGGCGGCCTACGTATTTTTACAGTGTTCCTGGTTAAGTGGGCATTCTGGTGATACCCAACATGCCAGAAAACTATCCAGGATTAAGAGAGATAGGCTTTGTGCACGAAGATCTGTGCACTGCAATGCCATTCAAGTCAGCTGTGGGAGCATCTTGGGAGACATACTCCCACAGGGACAAACTGGTTTGTGCGATCTAGTCTCTAGCTTGTAAGCCTGGTAGTCTCCAATTCTCCCTTGTTTACTCGTTCTCCGTGGTTAGGTGCCTGGAGAGTTGCGGGACTTGTTTTAATTTTTCAGTCTTTTCAGGGACTTTGTTTTGTATCTTCTATTGTAATCAGGTGGCTAGTTTCCTGGTGTCCCACCTGCAGTCTTTCTCCTGGCAACGGTTTGTGATGTCTTGGCATGCCTTCCACTTTGTCACTTTGTCATTGCTCCTCGGTTTCTTCTGTCCATTCCTTGCTTTTCCTTAATCTGCATTTTCTGCCACTTGCTGTCGCATCTTCTCGTGCAGCGTTGGCAGAGCCACTCCAGCTTCTATCTGGGGTCCCTGCCTCTTCAACCCAGTTTTGCATGTTTTCTCAAGCAGTGTTTTCCCTCCAGTCTGTTCATGAACTGCCAGGTCCCTTGACCGGGTTCTTTTTATTTTATCCACTGTTTTTGGTGGCCCCCTTCAATCTGGGATAGTTTTCAGCGAGCATCATTTTTGCTTTCTCCTGCTTCTGGTTGCCAGGTGGGGGAGCTTCTTGCTCTCCTGGCACAGAGGCCTTTGTTCTTTTGGCCCTAGTGGGTGCTTATTCAGTTGCTGCCGGCTCCTTGTTTTCTGGCAGGGAATGTGTTTGTTGGCCTTCATGCCTTCGGTTCTGTTTTGGTGGACTATTTGCAGTTTGCTCTGGTTTTCTTGGTTCCATTTACCAAGGGCTCATGTGTCTTAGGTCATCCATAGTGTCCCAAGATCTCGCCAGCCTGCAGTCAGCCCTCATACGCATTGATGTGTTGGTATGGTGATCTTTTGCATTCTTTGTTCATGTCTGGGGTCGTTCTTGGGGCACACGGATCCCCCCCCTCCCCTTTTTGAGCCCTGCAGTGCTTCCTCCTCCCTGGTTGATGCCCTTTCTTCCTTCTATGTGGGTAGATAGTTTCATGGAGCCATAAGGGGCTTCCCCAAGAAATCCAGCGTTGAATGGAATGAAACACCAATTTCTGGGTGAGCCACAGTGGCTCCCCGACTCTCCCCCTCTCCCAGGGTATAGGGATAGTTTCCAACATCATAATAACTGGTGGTGGTGCAGCTGGCTGACCTGGTCTGCCTCCCTCCTTCCCACAAACGAGGGGAGAAGGTTAGGTGAACTAGCTCGTGCTAGCATCACAAATTTTCAATTGTTTTACCTTTTTTTAGGAGTTCTTTTGGCCGTTTTGAGGCTGCGGCCTGATTTTCTTACCAAGCAGTAGTATGTTTTGTTGACTTTGTGGGTGCTTTCTCCTTGTGGTGGCTGACATGAATAAATTTACATCAAATTTTACATAGCCACTGCTCCCTGCGCCTCCGAGAGGACCAGGTTCTGGCTCATGGTACCCAGTAGGCCAATAAGAACTCTGCAAGTGATGGCAGCTTGTAGTCTGGTACATCAGTACAGTAGCTTCAGGGAGCCACTGGGGCTAGCCCAGAAATTTTCATTACATTCCATGCTAGATTTTTGGCTTTGTGAATATGGCTTCTAAATGCCTTACATGCAAAAATTAATTCCAATTATGGTGGCACAAGCTATTGCTTTAAGCCGTTAAGTTGTCAGAAAGACGATCTTGATTATTGTACTGTATTAGCAGCGATTTATTCCAGATAAATTTCCTTGTAAATAATTTTTTCATGATGAAAATAGTATTTTCCAAATTCTTTTATTCCAAATTTTTATTTTTTATTTTTTTTTTATTTTTATTCCAAAATAATTTTTATTCCAAATCATATTTAAATTTTTCCAGTTATTGTATACAAAATAAAATTACAGGTACTATTTGGTGCACTCTCACTTCGATAAAACCATGCAGAATGGCAAGTCAAGTTAAATGGTAGGAGTCCGTTCTATTGGTGAGATTTAGTTTTAACTGAAAATTACAAGATTGGCTATTGGATGAGACCGTGTATTCTTTGGACCAGGATAAAGTGCTGAAAAATGTAATAAGCAAAATATTTAAATAATTTTTTAAGTGGTTTTTGTGTCGGTATATATACTAAAGCACCTTTTATTGTCTGTAATAATAAAAGCCATAATATATATATATATATATATATATATATATATATATATATATATATATATATATATATATATATATATATATATATATATATATATATATATATATATATATATATATGTAGGACAAAATAGTAGTGGAAACGGGGTTAAACTTTGGGTTTAGTGGACCTTCAGTTGCAGCAGAAGTGGTCTGGTATGAATCTCTCCTTAGACCAGGAGTATCATGTACGACACTTTTATTTATTAATTTAATCGGTACCACATAAACTTGGATTTATAGATAAACAAGTTATTCCAGGTAATATGTTATTCTGAATCACAATTGTTTTGCAGAATCTAAATGGATTTTAATAATTTTGGTGCATTAGTTTGTTAAACTGTTCTGTTCAATCGACTGTCATTGTGCAGTAATGTGATTTTTTTATTTCTCTAACCAGTGTATACCGTATTGGTAACGGGTAAATGAATACTCAAATATGGTACTTGATACAAGATACAAGCTTTGTACATTTAGTATTGATTTATATTTAAATATATTTTTTCAATTTTGTTTTTGGTTTACAGTTTATGCCTTTATCATAATGCAAAGGTATATATGGTAATCCATTAAGCTCTTTGGGTAGCATAGACACTAGTTGGATTGTTGTAAGTATTATGCATGCTGTCAGGCTTATTTACGTGCTGTGCTAACTGCTGTAGGATGCTTTGGCATTGTAGCAAGCTTTTTGTGGCTGGCGAAATACCGGGAAATGTTTTGCTATGATCGTAAGGGCTCGGACAGATGCCTCCTTTTCCTTCCTATAATTTTCTATTGCTTTTGTTAACCATGTCCTCGTGTATTTCCGCCTGGCTTCTGTTTTGCCTTGTTCACTACTGTGATGGTTTCTATGCCTGTTTTATAAAATGGAGATCTGAGGAGATGAGACGAGATTATAATTATAAGGAATTGGAATAGCGTGAAAATAATTTTATGGAACGTTTATATATTTAAAAAAAAATTATTATATTTCTAATGAAAGTCAAATGTCATCAAACAGGCTCAAAACAAAGAACTGTCAGTTGTGACATTTCTGTAGCAGTGCATTCGCTTCCTCCGGCCCAAATATTTACTGTAGTTCACGTTAAGATGCTGAAGCAGTTGGAATGGGTGGAGGTTTTACTAGTACTGTAACAGCTTGATAATGAAGTGGCTGTGACTTGTCCTAAAGTGCCAGATTCATCTGAACTTCAGGTGCCAGGTTACCCTATATTTTGAGCCAACATTTTGAAATGGGGTCCAGAATTTTAATGATTATTTCTGCAATGAGAATGGTATTTTCAAATGATTTACACTACCATAGTAGTGTCAAAACAGTGAAGAGGAAAGCTGGGACAAGCACTATTTGGGGACATGTGCAGGTCTGGTGTGCATGAAAATCCCTCGGGTTATGTTTTTTATTTTACAGACTGGTAAAGTGAGGCCTGTTAAGTCATTGGGAACCACCATTGTATTTGCACGATTTAGCGAATACATCAATAATACTACGTATTCACTTTTTTGTGTGAATAACGTGGCGATCTTTTTCTACGGGAAATAACCTGAACAAACAAATAAGGCTTCAGTGATTGCTATTCTGAGCACTGAATTACAGCATCACTCGCTCACCAACTGCTAATGTTAAGCAAGTGTGCATCATACCTCATATGCACCTCTAGGTGGCCAACACAGAAAACGACTCTAGTTTTATGCCTCTTCTGTCTCGTGGTGCAGCCTGCTACAGAGCATGTTCCCGTTATAAAACCATTTGTTAATGTTCTGTGACTTGCCTTCATACACTAACATTAATTTATTGAAATACTGTGCCTGGATGATTGAGACATTCAAATGATGTTCCTTATAATTGACTAAGATATGATTGGCTCTTGGGAGGAAAATGGAATTGGTCTGTGGAACTGTACATCTTGTAAAGTTCTAACCTTTTCACATGGAGCAAAAGTGTGTTGATGCTGTATTTTAAATTAAATGTAATTTCTGACTGATTATGCTTGTTGCTCTCATTAACAAGCATAATTTATAAGCATCTCATAAAGATTATATGAGAGCAATATACCGAAGTGAATTGTACATTAAATAATACTGTGGTTATAAACGACATTAAAAGAACTTTGTATAATTTGCTTCCTTTTCATTATAATAGGTTTTATACTTTAAACAGGGATGGTGTACATGTGGCCTATGTTCCACAAGATCACAGCCATTGCCAAGAAGGAACTATTTTATGCTATGCCATTTGGGATGACAGCTTGGCTGTGTGGTACCCGGTTTATTGATCGTAGAAACCCAGACAGTGCCAAGGCCTCGATGAATGCAGCCTTGGATTATGTCAAGGAAAATAAGGTAAGTAAATGTATTTAGTTGTATTTAAATAAATTGGATTCTGTACTGTATCACTTAGTGATGTTTGGTAATTATAATGTATTGCTGTATAATCTAAGATTGTGTGAAAGCTCCTGGATTTTTAAATTTCTAATCCTTGAGTTTGATTTAGCGTTAATGTTTTTCTAGTTTTTTCTAGTTTATTATAATTGAAGTAATCTCATTTCTGTACTACAAATTAACCTCTTTGGGACAGTTTTCATAAAGCTGTGATATGAAAGTATTATTCTAATAGGTTTTCATATACAGTATTTTTATTTTACTGGCCAAGGACATACGTAATTGGATTTTATTACTTTGCATTTTTGCGTAAT
This sequence comes from Procambarus virginalis, assembly GCA_020271785.1. Taxonomy (NCBI): domain Eukaryota; kingdom Metazoa; phylum Arthropoda; class Malacostraca; order Decapoda; family Cambaridae; genus Procambarus; species Procambarus virginalis. Next base: position 9,021,594 of record WNGS01162157.1, read on the forward strand.
ACAGTGGGGCCTTGACTTACTATTTTAATCCGTTTCCAGAGACAGGTCGTAAGTCAAAATGAATTTTCCCATAAGAAATAATGGGAATTGAATTAATCCGTGCCACACCCCCAAAAATATTAATTTAAAAGTACATTTTATACTGAATACAATTTTTCTCTAACTACAATACAGTTAGAAACTGTATTGGCTTCTCTCTACCATTAGAAACTGTGTTGGCTTATGGAAGATGGTGAGACGGGAGGAGGAGAGGTGTTCTGTTTGGAATGGGGAGTTCCCTTCCATTATAACATCAGGCAGTGATGACTTCTCTGGGGTACACTCTTATGTTTCTCACTAAAAATTTGTTCATGGAAATTTTCTCTTAGTTTTAACACTTTCGCCCGGGCATGACGCAATGCTGCGTCATCCGTTTACTGTCGGTAATCACGGGCATGACGCAATGCTGCGTTGTCCACTAAAATAATCGCCAAAATCAGGTTTTTATCCGATTTTTTGGGGACTGTTTGGTAACTGTCAACAAGCCAAATGCAATCTGTGACTACAATACAACATGAAAGGTGTTGATCACTTTGACCAAATGATCAAATATTATCACTTCATAAGGAAAACTCACAAATGGACGAAGAAAATGACCTTCTATTTTGTGCAAATGACTATCTACAATGCTTATGTGATGTACGACTACTACACAAAAAATACTAAACTATAATACTAAATATACTAAAATACTAAATACTAAACATTTGTGGGCAGGAATTGGGAGTGTAGCTGGAAGGCGTCTGGGTGCTCACTCGCGGTTAACGCGTGGCCCGTCTTCAACTCGTCGGCGGGTGGAGCATGACCAGGTTTTTTATTTTATATGCTAATATTCCTATAGAGAATTCTATTGCGAACCCATTGATACCAAAATGAAAGACCTAGGACGAAAATTGAGGTGACCAGAGTGAAAAGAGTGAACACATTTTATCGCTTTTGCGCGTTCCTGGGTAACTCGTTTGCACTTTCTCTGTTTGCTGCAGGTAATTAGCCGGGCTTTTGAAGTTTATATGCATTTAGTGCTGTAGAGAATTCTATTGCGAACACAATGATACCAAATGTAATCTCGTAGGACGAGATTGAGGTGACAAAGTTGAAGAGAGTATACACTTTTCAGAATTAACGCGCGCTCCGTGTGAAATGCTGGGACCCAAATCGCATAGTTGAGGGGTGGCGCGCTGGGTACGCCAAAGTGTTAACATTTATCTGTTGTGATGCATCAGTGTCATTGAAAAGGTTAAGGCAACGGCCTACTGCAGCTTGATTTGGGCGAGTCGTTTCAGCAAAAGTTTGCAGTTCTTCCCATGCTGCACACAATTTCTTAATTTTTGAGGAAGGGACATTCTGTACTGCCTCTATGGTCATCCTCACATGTGTTTTCATATGTTGAACCTTGCCACTGACTTTCTTGGGACCCATGACATGATATATAATTACTTTTTATGTTCAAAAAACAAAAATTCACCAAAATAATGAAATTTCTTAAATGCGTGATCGTCACTAAGCAGGTGGCTCTGGTAAACTGAGGCAGGTCGGTTCATGCCACCAGGAACCATGCGCTCGGCCGACCCGAATGGGTATCGGCGAATATTGTTAGTCGACGGCACGATCATAAGTAGTCATATTTTCCGACCAAATTTACATAGTAACTCAAAAATATCGTAAGTAGGGGCAATCGTAAGTCGGGGTGTCACTGTATTCTTTTTCTGGGGGGAGCCCTTTCGGCTTCCCGGAGCTATCCGAGCTGATATGAATGTATTAAGACCTTGGCATCAGTCAAGCGACTGGAGTTCTAGACTCACTGGGGACCACGAGCCAATACCTGGCCCCCTCAGAGAGGCACAAGGAGCAATGGCCTACAGAAACCCCCGTGAGGTTGGAAGATTCTATGTCTGCCATCGACCGGATCAGGCACCCAGAAAGGTAAGTATCCCAAAACAAACCCTTATTCTTTTTAAAAGTGTTACTAAATGCCGAACTGTTGGACAGAACTCGCCAAATGAAAACGAGCAAACGAGCATGACGTCACCGCGCTGCTGTCTGTACAGCTTCCCACCTCCCCGGGAGGGTAAAGGGGGAGCCCCAGACCCCCATGCCGGTTATCCACACTCCAGTTCTGTGGCTGATGTGATTCTTTGTGGTCGTGCAACTCTGGCTCTGAAACTTCACAGTGCTGTGATGTGGTGTAGTCCTTTCCAATGGTGGTGTGTGAGCCAGGAGTAATTTCACAAGTATTCGGGCTGCATGCACCTAGGGTTACCTTCCCTAGGTGCCCTGTAAGTACTGTACTGCCCTTGGGGCTTGGGGTTACCTTCCACAAGTCACCTTGGGGTCTACCTTCACTTAGGTTTTTGCTGCTCGGTGATTGCCTGCCCTTGGAGTCAGCCGGGGTGTTTCATGCACCCCTGTTTGCCTCTGGGTAGGAGGTAGTTTTCTTCACTGGTAGGGGCATGAGGTACTGTGCAGCTAGTTTTCACCTGTTCGTAGCGACCGGTTCTGTTCCGCCTGGGTACATTGTCCTCTTGCAGGGGTTTTCTTTTGTTTGTTGTACTGTATATATACTGTATTATACAGTATATACGTGGCGGTGATCCTCTGCTAGGTCCTCATGAGTGTACACGTCCCGGGGGTTCAGCTTCAGCAGTTTGGTAATTTTGGGTAGCCAGTTAAGAGTACCTTGCCTGGCTTCCCTTAGTGAGAATACGTGCCTAAGGGCCATGGAAAAAACCCCGAGGCTCAGTGGTTCAATGGATGTATCCCGAGTTTCATCTCGCTTCTTGCGAGTTTGAGGGTTGCTTTGTCCCCTTGTCTCGGTGACACTCACTGGTTGTGCCTCAGTCATGCTGCCTGTTTGGTCAGTGACACCTTTGACCCTGAGTTCTGCGAGTTTTGTTCCTTGTTTGTACTCCACTACACCCAGTCCACTGATGATGTTCTTCGGGTGCAGGCGGCTACGGCATTGCATGCTTGCTTTGGGTTGCTGCAATGTGCTAGATTGGTTGCTCACCCAGAAGCCCCCGAAAAGCCCCGTTTTGGTTATAGGGACCCGGACTTGGAGGGTGTTAGTTGCTTCGACTTTGGTTTTGTCTGTGCCCCCTTGTCCTTCCCTTTGTTGTTTGTCCTGGTCCTTCCCTGCTGCTTCTGGCTTCGAAGCGTCTGAGGGTTTCGGAATCGGGGAAAAATTTAGTTGGTGTTGAGACTCGGGCAGTTTCGGGGAATGTCCTTACCTGTATGGCAACGGAGGCATTCGAGCCTGCTCCTCTAGCCCAGCCAGTGGAAGAGATGTGGTCCTGATGTGGAGGTTCCCAGGGTGCAGGAGGGGTTGACTTGGGGGCTTGGGCCCCCGTTTAACCCCACTTTTTGGGTTTTTGTAACAACCCTCTGAACGGGGCTAATCATTGATCCCTTCCCGGATTCGGTTCAGTGTTCCCTTGGGTACTTTGGTCCAGTCCTCCCGGAGGTTTTCAGCATCTCGCCGCATGAGGTACGGGAGGCCCTTGCGGCTTATTCCATGCACGACCCGGATTTCACCTCCATAATGGATCCTTCCTCGTTCGTGTTTGGATCTTCTTGTACTTACTGGGTTCGTTATGAGGTTCCAGAGTCATCCTGGCTGGCGGACAGTCCTGTTTTTTCGATGGCGGTGTGGTATACATTCTGTCACTCCCATACGCTTGAGTGGTGGGAGGCTCGTACGGTGGTCCAGGTTTTCCTAGGGGGCGACTTTCAGCACCTTAATCCGTGTTTGTTCGCCCCTGCCCGATGTCGGCATTGTGGCGCTTCACATGTAGGTTCCCACCTTTTCGGCTCCCCTGGTTGCTGACGATTTATGCACTCGTGGCCTTTTGGTGTCGGTCTTGTGGTTCTTTTCCCTTCTGGAGCTCTCTTCGGATTGGCTTGAGGAGGATGTGGAGACACTTGGGGCCGATCCTGGACTCTTAGGTTTTCTTCGCCTTTTTGTCCTTTGCTCTTTGCAGAGTCTGTAGTGGTGCACAATCTACAGACTACTTCCTCCCAGTTGTCGTCCCATTTCAGACTTATTGGTTCTCCAGGGGGGTGGGGGTCTTCCCGGAGGGGTCGTGCCAGGGCTTGGGGTTCCTCCTCTCATGGTAGGCCAGTGGTGCCAGTTTTGGAGCCGGCGCAGCCTTCGGAACTGACAATGTCTGGTCAGTGCGGTGATGACTGCTCGTAAGTCGGTTTCTCGTAAGGGGCATCGGTCTTTTCGTGGTTCATCCCATTGACGGGGCCATGGAGGGGAGGCTCACACTGCTCATACCTGGTCTCAAGATTTGTGGGCTTTTCAGACAGCCTGCGGTGGCATTGGGGGGGCCCTTCTCCTTCGGGGGGTTTGGGGCTCTTCTCCAACGCTTTGTAGGGTCGTCATCTAGTGGGTTCGCTTGGGCATGGTTGAAACAATCCAATCCCATCCCTCAGGTGGGTTTTCCCGCCCGTTTCCAGCTTTGAAATGGGACTGCGAGGACCTGCGGTTCATTCTGGACTTATCCCGTCTGAACCCTTGGGTCTTTTCCCCTCCTTTCGGATGACTACTGTCCCAGGTTCGTCTCCTCTTGGAGGAGAGCGCTTTAATGGTGTCCCTAAATCTCTGGGATGCGTATTGGCATGTCCCGATTCATCCGGGGTTCAGGAATTGGCTCGGTTTTGTTGTGGGGCATCAGGCTTGCTGCTTTCGTTGCCTTTCATTCGACTTGAATCTGGCACTTCTCATTTTCACATGCCTTACTCGGTCGTTGTGCCCCGTCTGTGTCTCTTAGGGGTTTGGGTTCTGACCTCAATGACTGGCTGGTATGGGCTCCCAGCCAATCTGTGTGTCTGCTCAACATGGATTTGGTTCTTTCCCAGCTCACAGGGTTGGGGTTCCTGGTAAACTGGAGGAATTCCCATCTGGTTCCCTCTCAGGTTTAGTCTTGGCCGAGTCTTATGTGTGGGAACTCATGGGCCGCTTTTTTTTTTTTTTTTTTTTTTTTTTTCCCTCTCTCTCTCTCTCTCTCCCCCCCTCTCTGTTGGCATTGGCCTCTGGGGATTGGGTCTCGTCGGGAAGCTTCGTGCTCCTCCGGCGCAGGGGTTTCTGCTCTTTTGGTCCTAGTGGTAGGTTGTTCGTTTGCAGCTGTCTCCTTCTTTTTGGCGAAGAATGAGACTGTTGCTTTCTGGAGGAGGTCCTTGAGTTGTNATTTGTTTGTGCCTTTATCATATATTTCACAAAACTTGACATACATCTCATTCACTTCCTTGCCTAGCAACAAGTCTGTCCAATTATACTCACTAACTAAAAAATTCTAAGGTTGCCATAATGTCCTCTCTTGAAGTCAGGTTTTTCAACTGCCTCATCCTCCTTATTTTCTTCCAGATTATAAACACATTGCATACTTTATTCCCAAAAAGACATGGTCACTTTTACCCAAGGGAGGAAGGTACTGAATGTCAAATACTTCTTCCTCCTTCCTGGTAAATATCAAATCTAGCATGGAGGGAACGTCCCCTTCCCTCATCCTCGTAGCTTGTTTAACATGTTGATACAAGAATGTTTCCAGGATGAGGTCTACAAATTTACAGGTCCAAAAATCTTCTGTTTTAGCTTCATATGCTTCCCAGTCTATGGATTTCAAGTTGAAGTCACCAACTATCAACAGTCGTGACCTATTGTTATCCGCTCTCGCTATAATCTCTCTCATTATTGTTATAAGACCTTCTCGTTTACTATCTAGCTCCTCCTTTGACCATGTGCTGCTTGGTGGTGGACTATATGCATTTATGACCATTAGTTTATCATCTTCATGGCAGATCTCTAGTGCTATTATGTCAACCTCTTGTGGATTGGCAGTCATTATTTCCTTCACCTTTGTGTTCTTTCACCAGCACAGCAACGCCACCGCCTTTCCTAATTTTTCTGTCCCTTCTCCAAATTGAGTAGCCCCTTGGGAATATGACCTCATTTAAAATATCATCTTCAAGTTTTGTCTCCGTGAGTGCAACAATGTCTGGTGTCTGCATCTGTATTACATCACTTAACTCCAATATCTTCGATCTTACTCCATCTATGTTGGTGTATGCAATCTTCAGGAACTTGTTCCCCCTCTCCTTATTCTTCACTCCCCCTCTCTCTATTGATTGTGTTGGTTTGCCTTTATGTACCACTTTACTGGTCTGCCTACCCCTAACACTTTGTAGAAAAAAGATTTGATTTCTTCTTCATTCCTGCTCTCATTTAAACGTTTTGCCTCAGCGAGGTTCAGTTTCAGCTTCTCTCTGTCTTCTCTTGAAAGATCTCGTCTTAATGACCACATTTTCCCATCCTCATCACTTTGTAACTTTCTAGCATTCTTAGTACTTCTTCCATCTGCTTGGCACCGTTTAGGGTGATCCTCAAAGGTCGATCTTTCCCTTTTACATATCTGCCTATTCTCCTGTAGTCGCACACATTCTCTTTGGTTGTAAGACCTTCCACGAGGCCAACAATTTTATCTACTACTTTTGCTTCTTCTACAGCTCTTTCTGACCTAGATGTTATCTCCTTTTCTTTGCAGCCAAAAATTATCAGGGACTTACTCCGATCAACTGTGTTTTGCACCAACCTCGGGTTAGATGCCAATTCCTTTCTCACTTCCAGCCTAATGTTTGTTTTATCTTGGTTGCTGCATTTTTGGGCTTCCTTTACTGCTGCTTCCATTTTTTCCTTCTCCTTGGCCACTTGTGCATAAGTGAGTTGCATATCTTTCTTGCACTGTTCTATTCCCTGTGTAACTTCCTCCATCTGTGCTGACAAAAGCTGTTTCTCTTGAATTTCCTTGCCTAGCCTATTGTAATCATTTATGTTTAAATTTGCTCTAACTTCTTCCAAAGCTATTTTTAAGAGTATATTTTCTTCTTCCATGGCTTTGCAATTTGTTTCCAATTGACTCTTTTCCTTGCGCAAGTCTTTCACTAAACCCTCAAGACCTAAAACTTTGCTATTCAAATGATCATTACTTTCTTTCAATTTACTAATTATTTCTACATGAGAGTTCACTATAGTATCTAATTTTACCAACTTGTTGTGTAGACTGCTAATATCAATGCTTTCTTCATTGAATCCCTCAAAATCAAGCTCTGTTTTGTATTTCCTCTTGTCAGTGGCCATCTTGAATGTTCTTCTCTGCACTGTAAACACTATAGGGGCAACTTTTTCTCACCCAATTTTCACTTCCCTTAGCACATTCCTATTATCTCATCTATTTTTCAAAAGCACTATACCTTTATGATCTCTGGGACACCACTCACTATCCTCAACCTGTACTACAATACTTAGGATTGTTGAAATATGCTGGAGCTCCTCTGATGCAAGTGTTGACCCTGGGGGTGTGACTTTTTTCCTGTGAAAAAAGGAAAAAAACTTTTTTTTTTTGCTGTGTAGAGGACAGAGCGCTATGTTGACAATCAGACTTGTGGTCATCTGAATAAGACTGGCTTAGCACTTTCTTCTAATAATTACATTTCATACCAGAAGGCCCGGTCATAAACCAGGCCACGAGGGCATTGATGCTTGCAACAACCGCACAGTAACCTCATGGTAAGGTTAAGTAACCTTCAGCCTGCATGTTATTCCTCCAAAAGGTTGAGAAGCCTGTTAAAAAGCTTAGTAGTAATTACCTAAGTGTAATTACCTAAGTGTAGTTACAGGATGAGAGCTACGCTCGTGGTCCCGTCTTTCCAGCACTCTGTCATATAACGCTTTGAAACTACTGACGGTCTTGGCCTCCACCACCTTCTCCCCTAACTTGTTCCAACCGTCTACCACTCTGTTTGCGAAAGTGAATTTTCTTATATCACGGGCAGCATAGTGGTAGCTATGACATTAGATCTAATGATTGCAAACACCAGGCACCAAAATTACACGAATACAATAATAATAATAATAATAATAATAATAATAATGATAAATAAATAAATAACAATTTACTCATAAGAAGGTAGAATGGGTTTGTGAGAGTACATATCTTACAAAGCCACTAACATGCATAGCATTTTGTGCAGGCTGTGTTTTTCTGGCATTCTCTTGTGCTATTATATCGCCCTTTTTTCTGTATTGGTTTCTATTCCAAAGAACTGCCAATCATATCCTCTTCCAATAAACTGTAGGCCATTGCAAAGAACACATTTTTCAACAAATTAAGATACATTGGTTTTCTTACTGATGAACTAAGAACCTTATGAGTTTATTTGGATACAAGTGGATACTACAGCACTGTGCAGCTTTTTATGATGGAAACTATTCAGTCTTAAAACTAGCAAGAAAGATTTTTTTTTTTTCTTGATGCCTCCAAAACATTTGAAAGTTGAACACACAGCTTGGGAATTACCAAACAAACGTCTGCCAATTACTTGATATAAATACTCTTATCTTATCAGGTCAGTATGCAGTCTTATGAAAGTAACCCTTAATCCCTGCACAGTGCATCTGTTTCTTGTGACAATTTCATGGTGCATGGATTAATGAATTATTAACATTAACTGAATTTTTTAAAAGTTAAAATAATGTCAGTTTTTATTTCTAATCACAATGGAAAAAAACATTAAAAAGTTAATTTTGTTAAATTCAAAATTTTTTGACCACTTGTACAGCGTTTTTGCCACTGCACTTTGCAGAACACCTTAAGGTGCTAGATTGGGGGTGCGCAGAGCGGCATAAGGTGCTTTTAGGTATAGAAATGATTCAAGACTCCCGTGGGTACATTGGGGGAGGGTGGGGGTTCACCTCCTGTGCCTCAGGACTCTAAACAGACGCTGTCTTAAAAATAATAAGCATCCATACTTGTTGTGAGAGCCTCAGTACAGTACTGAGAGAGCAATCAAGGCTGGCGAATGCAGTGGGAGCTCATAATACCACTTAATAACGATGAATAAAGTAGATAACTGCAATTATTGTGTTGATAATGTCATAGATGATCCTGACACTGATAGACTTGTGTACAATGTTCAGATATCAGAGAATACAATGCTAGTTATGATATTCACGACATGAGGTAGAGACAGCACCCAGCCATTGCTTCCTGCATCTACGTATCATGGAAATGTTCCTGTTCATTCACAATATAACCATGTGGAAATGGATTAGTCTTCGGGATTTTGTGACAGGAATGTGGTAATAACGGTAGTTTTGTAGCTAATCGTAGCAAGTTGTGTAGAATATTGGAGGCATTGTCTTGCATCATGGACTGCTGGCATCATCTGCTCATATCATGTGGCTCCATGTTTTGATTTCATCACCATGCCGACCAGAACTGCTTATTAGTTTATTATTGTGCATATAAATGTAGATACGTGTGTGTGTGTGTTTATAGTGTATTAACGGCAAGAACAGTATGTTGGGAGGAGCAATCTTTGCCAGTGAGGTAGCATCATCAGCTGACTGGTGTGTGGTGGTGCTATGTTCTTTGGACATGTTATACCAGCTTAGTGATTCGTTATGGTGCAAAACAATGTAGATATTTATATATAACACTTGTATATAGTGTAATAACAGGGAAAACACTGATCTTGGAATATAATATGTATGTCACTATACATGAGCCCCATATTTTTTAGTATTGGGATGTTTTACACATTTACAATAACTATAAAAATTCCCAAAATTATACGCTTTTGAATAATACAGCATAAGAAAAAGAGAAACCACTGAAACATTGAAGTAATTATTAACATTTATATTCGTGGCATCTGCTGCCCCACGGGGTAGCTGGGGGTGAGCATGTCCGGGTGTCTACTTACTCGGTGCCCATAATTTGCTAAACTTCTTGTTCCATCATGATTAAAGTATGTTGCATATAATATTTTATTTTGGTTTCTTGTGATCAGAAACTGCATTTTCACAATATAAGAACACATTTTTGGAATTTTTTTCGGTGCACCAAGGGGGTGTCATGTTATAATGCGGTGAAGTGGCATTATGCACTATGCACACTTCAGGGGTTAAACTACTACTATCAGTATCGAGTGATTGGCCTTGGTGTTCCTATCATTTGTGAATGATTTAATGTCCCTTCTAATATTTATAGTGCCTAAATAATCTGTGGTTGATCCCTGAAATCAATAACAGGCCTCGTGTCAACATTAACCCTATGTGAGGCACTCGCTGAAGCACAAGCCCACTGTACCCAATCTTTTTGAAACATTGGTTTATAATCTATTAATTGATGCATGTATGCCGAAGCTGGTTGTTATGATCGCTGTCTAATTTGGGCCTTTTTCGCTACATCAACAGTCATTTGTGCTAGATGCTAGATGGCCCAAAGAATATTTTAGTTTGTGAAGGTATGAGTTGCATGGTTTTGGCATGCCTTCTGTTTTGAGAAATTAAAGGGGAAAGCCAGAGGCTAAATATTCTCCAGAGTGGCCTGAGTTCACTTGTGGGTGGCAGATTCCCGCTGGGGGCGATGACACCAGCATACACGGGATACAACAAGAAATGCAATTGGCAGCAGAGGAGTATTAGCCAATCAGCAGTTGACTTAGTTTTGTCATGGGCACAGCAGGTAGAAGAGTTGGTGTGTGGGGTTCATAAGATTACTGTTCTTCCAAAGATACTTGAAGAAGGATGTACTCGGCGGCACGCCAAGATTTTGCAAGATTTGCATTCACATAGTAAAGTTGAACTTAAGGATAAGGCAAGATACCTCTTGTTTCTTGCTCTCTTGAGGAGCGGCCGATGGCCTCGGTGAAAGAGAAAACTGTCAGAGGCTGTGCAATTAAAACTTGTGCAGGATTCAGTGTCACTCCACAGCCTGGTGCAGTGACCCAAGACAACGTCCACAATTGGAAGACGGCAGTGGTTGTTGAGTCAATCTCCTGTCTTCGAAGCAGTCCTGACTTGTTGAAAATGTCAGTGAATTTGTAATAATAGACATTTTGTACATAATGCTAGCATGCAGGTGGCCGACCACACAGACATAAGGTCAGGCTACATGACTAGTGATAATGAGCACCGGTGCTCAGTGGAAGAAGTGGTCAATGACAATTTTGCACCAAAAGATTAGTGGATTGAAAGTTACCTGTAGAACTGGAAAACTGGTGTGAACAAGGATGGTGCAAGAGCTGAAATATTAACTGGTACCCAGTGACATGGGTTGTAGAGGCTGTCCGTTGTGGTTGCAGCCTAGCAGTGGTGAAGCACTGCCCAGAAGCTGCAGTGTCGAGTTGGCCGCGAAAGCAGCCCGTCCAGAGATTGCTCGGCTAACAAGATGGTCCTAGGAACTTCTGGATCACTTTCCCCAGACCTCAGTGAGGGAGCACAGTGCAGGGGAATCCTGTTTACAGGAAACTCGGATGGAGAAGTTAATGGATGTCAGAGCTAGCTTACTACCAGAAGTACTGTAGTGAAAAGGGTGCTTATGACATCACAGGACATCCGGTGAGGGAGTGGTGTAGACGGAGACTTCAGCTGGAGCAGCGCGAGAGCCAGAGCAAGGAGAAGCTCAACACCTTTGCTGACAATTGGCTGTGTTTAAGTAAAACTCTTCCCCTTTCCACCCCCCTTTCCTTCCTAATTTTTCCTCGAGGTTATTAGTTCCTTGGGGAACTAGTAGGCATTATTTTTATTGATGTTAGGATACACTGTGATCTAATAATGTTACTGTGTGGGGTTTACTGATATTAAGACAGAATATTCAAATTGGTGTTGTAGCTTAGTGAGATAAAAGTTTGTGCTGACTGCCATTTAAAGAATTTAAGATAGTAACTTATTCAAGGCCCCTCTTTTTTTTATAAAGATTAATGATTATTTGTCAGTGGTAGTTGTATACACATGAATAATCCACAGTAATGTAAACTTCGAATTAATTGAATCCAACAGTGGCATATTCATAATTTTGGACAAGGTAGTGTTGCCAATGTTCTTAAATGTTTGATTCATTTTTATTTAGTAAATGTAATTTTTTCGTACTTCCCCTCCAGTTATATGCTGTGCCATAGTATCTTGTATATGGGTTAAGTAAACCCAGACACTTGTTGAATACTGAGCCAAATTGGGAATATTAGAACACAGCTGAGAGGCTATAAAAGTAAAAGTTAAAGAGTGAGGGACTAGGCTGATAAAGAGGATAGAGGTGGTCGTAGAGGCCACATTCTCTCCTGGTCATGTTCCGGACGTGGGCCAAGTTATAGACCAGGAACCAGCAGTGCTGTTGACGGCATCACCAGAAGACATGATCCAGAGCAGGTCAAGTGAATTTGGGGGTAGCCTATCCTCTCTAGTTTGTTTAATGGTTGCTATGAGAGCAGCTAATGAGAACTTATTCCGTACACTGGACGAGATGGTGTGTACCCTGTCGGTGAAGTACTAGAGGCATAGCTCGCGGCGAGGCATTCACCGATATACACACACCATCGTGCTTCTCGCTCTACTCGACCACCAGCCGAGGGCAATGAATGGCTCTGGTAGTCCTTGGAGAAGCTGCCAGAGGCCCTGTGGACTTTAGGTGACACAGGGGAAAGTGTGGCTTGAACAGAGTCCTCAGTATGGTCAAGGAAGCTGACAGGATTTTGCAACATGGTGTATACAAAGTGGATGACTGGCAGAATGTGAAGAAGCCAACTTCTTGCAAACCTCTTGTCTAGTAAGGTGCTACTGCCCCATAATGCCAGTAGACAGCAGCCAGTTGATGTAACTAGCTGCTGTCAGAAAATTACTTTGTATTCATTTTAAGCAGTCAGTTGCTAGGGGTATAAAGGTTAGTCAAAAGTTCCTTAAGGTAGTCCTTTTAGGTGGATTCAGTAATCTCCAATGTTTCCTTTTTCACACTAACATGTTGGGAATGCTAGCAAAGATTTCGGTCACAATTTGGCTAATATTGACAAGACGTGGCTGATCTTTGCCTTCAGGAGCAACCAATTGGCTTTGTTCAGAAATAAATTGATGTACAGGTATATTGAATGTGTGTGAATTTACTTTAATTCATTGTGATAGTTACTGACATCTGTTCATACATACTCTACATTTTAATTTAAATAAGAAATTTGTTGATTAACAGGATAGCCACATTTCCACTGCGTGCGTTGAACCCCTTGCTGGGTTTACACTGGGAGGTGCGTGGCAAAGAGCACATCATGATCGATCGTCCCATTATTGTGGTGGCCAATCATCAGAGCTCCATTGATTTCTTAGGTAAGATTATTTGTTTTGCTCTGTCCAAAATATGTAGAACATTTTAATTGTATTTTGTCCATCTGTCTGCTTACTCGGCTTATGTCTATCTGCTGTCAGTCTTTCAGTTGGTCTGTCTGCTTATAATTTTCATCCATTAAATTTTGTGTTTGTATCCATAATCTGTTTCTTTTGATTATTCCTTCTTGCTATGATGCAACCCAGTGGTGCATCAATCAGCACTGCCGACTGCAAATCTGCGTTTCCAAGTTTGATTTCCACGGAAAGTCACAGGCACTAGCTCCCCACGCTGCTCATCATCCGGGTGGGTTAATGCATGGGTATCAACTTGGGTGAAAGTAGCAGCTGACTCTGTTGTAAAGGGGCTTGGCTAGCTAACGGCATGTAACTATGCTCAAATTCTCAAGCGGGGCTTACAGCTTTGTACCATAACATCTGCCTACTTACCATTTGCTTATTTACTAAACACTATCTTCATTAATTTAAATGTTGGTGTTTAAGATCAATAAAGTCCAAAGTACCCAATCATGGATTTTCGTTGAACTGAAATGGTTGAAAAATGTTGTTAATGGATTGGCTCGTGTAGTACAGTAAATGGTTTGGATAATTATAATGATTTGTTCTTTAACCTTCAACAGGCAGCCATCATCAAAATTGACACTGTACTGTGCTAAAAAGATAGATAAAAAAGATAGAAAAAATAATAGAATTTGCATGTATATGAGGAGGGAAGGGGAGATTCCCTCACAACCTCAAATCTCTTCTGACTTCAAACACTATAGGAGGAAGCTGGGGAAGGGGTGGGGGGAATGATTTGGTACATTGAAGCAAGATGCGCAGTTAGCCGACCTGTGGTAGAGGACTGAGAACACACTTGAACTGCTTTTCTGCATATTATAACTATACTGTAGTACATTTGTATAGAACTGGGTGATAACTAAAGTTCGCATGTGATAATTTCATTGGCTTGGGTCATTATATGATTACAACAGCTCTCTTAAGGGTTAAGTTTACACTTTGCTATGAGAACATTGTCTTACAAATATTACAGTAACTACATTATTACAAAAGTGGTGGCCATGTTGGATTTTGATAATGGTCACTTTTGAATTGAGCATTTATTATAGTGCTTGCTTCTCTTGATGGTAGTTCCTGTTTTAATATACAGTACTCGTACTGGCCTGATAGACTTTACACCAAGCGTCTTAAAGATGAGGACCTTTGCTTATTCACTGGTGACTGGAATATTTTATTTCTTCATAACCTTAACACTTTACCCGGCCTGGCACGCACCGCCCAGCGCACCCCAAGGTGGGCCGAGCGCTTCACATTAGCTTACACCCGCACTAAAATGTGTGCTCCTTTTCAGTTTTCTCGCCTCAATTTTTGTGCCAAGTCATTTATTTTGATATGAAATTGTTCGCAATAGACTAATCTAAAGGGTTATATGCATATAAGGTCAAAAAGCCCAGCTCGCCACCTGCAGCAAACCCGAAAATCGGCAGTGGTACCCATGAGCGTGCACCCACCCGCACTCAAACGTTTATACTGTTTTCGGTTTTCTCGCCTCAATTTTCTTGCTTCATCGTTCATTTTGGTATCAAATTGTTCGCAATAAATATAAGTGATATATGCATATACTGTAAGGTCAAATGGTCCAGCACCACATGTAGGACACCCAAAGTTAGGCTAAGCTTTACCCGTGAGCATGCACCCTCCACCCACACTCAAATATTTATTCTTTCCAGTCTTGTTACCTCAATTTCTGTGCTACATCGTTCATTCTGGTAACAAATTGTTCGCAATCAAATGGCACTCACTTTATAACTAGTCCCATAATGATTGGGAACAAAATGGATTTTTAACTAATATTTTCATTTGGACTAGGCATGCATCCTCGCCCAGAGTAGATTCGTATAAGGATGCATTATGACTTATCGGCCAGGCAAAGTGTTCAGTTTCCATTGACAGTACCACGTATAATTAATTTGATATTAATGTAGTAGTCACATGCATTTTTTAACCCATTTCCTTCAACATTTCTGGGGGGAGACCCTTGTGACTCCCTGAAGCTATAATACTGATATAGTGCCAGACTACAAGGTGCCATCATTCAAGGAGTTATTGGCCTACTGGGGACCACGAGTCAGAACCTGGCCCCCCTCAGAGGGGAGCAGGGGCTTTATGAAAAAATTTATGCAAGTTTATTCACGTTGGCCACCACCAAGGGAAGGCACGCAGGAAGGTGGCGAAACAAAACAGATTGGTTAGAAAACCAGACTGCAGCCTATAAACAGCCAAAAGAACTCTGCCAGTAATGTAAACAAATGATCAAAAACTTGAGACTAGCACAAGCTAGTCTCAAATTTGAGACCCCAATGGTGCAGGGTTTAAAATTTGAGACCCCTAATGGCGCGACCTTTTCCTGTCATTGGGGGGAGGAGGGAGGCAGACCAGGTCAGCCAGCTGCTCCACCATTAGTTCTTATTTTGATGTATTTATACTTGATCGCCCCCCCTCTCTGTTTGCTCTTGCTCTGGTCTCCTATAATCAGCCAAGTGGTATTTTGCCTGTGAGGCCTTTCCTGTGCACGGTTGTGCAGCACAAGTGTAGTGTACCTTGAGTTGCATATGTTAAGGGGTTTACTTCCCTGTGCTCTCCTTGCGTACTGTCCTTGCACTGTCAGGGTTATCTTTGTTGGAGTGTTTGGGTTAAGGGAAGGAGACTTTAGTAGGTCTCCTTCCTTGTGTCCCTCATCCGTCAGGTAAGCCAGTTGTCAGGGACTACCTCTTTCTTCAGGTCAGGAGTGTTTTGGCTGGTGGGACAAACTGGTTTGTGCGATCTAGCCTCTAGCTTGTAAGCCTGGTAGTCTTCAATTCTCCCTTGTTTACTCGTTCTCCGTGGTTAGGTGCCTGGAGAGTTGCGGGACTTGTTTTAATTTTTCAGTCCTTTCAGGGACTTTGTTTTGTATCTTCTATTGTAATCAGGTGGCTAGTTTCCTGGTGTCCCACCTGCAGTCTTTCTCCTGGCAACGGTTTGTGATGTCTTGGCATGCCTTCCACTTTGTCACTTTGTCATTACTCCTCGGTTTCTTCTGTCCATTCCTTGCTTTTCCTTAATCTGCATTTTCTGCCACTTGCTGTCGCATCTTCTCGTGCAGCGTTGGCAGAGCCACTCCAGCTTCTATCTGGGGTCCCTGCCTCTTCAACCCAGTTTCGCATGTTTTCTCAAGCAGTGTTTCCCCTCCAGTCTGTTCATGAACTGCCAGGTCCCTTGACCGGGTTCTTTCTTTTATTTTATCCACTGTTTTTGGTGGCCCCCTTCAATCTGGGATAGTTTTCAGCGAGCATCATTTTTGCTTTCTCCTGCTTCTGGTTGCCAGGTGGGGGAGCTTCTTGCTCTCCTGGCACAGAGGCCTTTGTTCTTTTGGCCCTAGTGGGTGCTTATTCGGTTGCTGCCGGCTCCTTGTTTTCTGGCAGGGAATGTGTTTGTTGGCCTTCATGCCTTTGGTTCTGTTTTGGTGGACTATTTGCAGTTTGCTCTGGTTTTCTTGGTTCCATTTACCAAGGGCTCATGTGTCTTAGGTCATCCATAGTGTCCCAAGATCTCGCCAGCCTGCAGTCAGCCCTCATACGCATTGATGTGTTGGTATGGCGATCTTTTGCATTCTTTGTTCATGTCTGGGGTCGTTCTTGGGGCACACGGATCCCCCCCCCCCTCCTTTTTGAGCCCTGCAGTGCTTCCTCCTCCCTGGTTGATGCCCTTTCTTCCTTCTATGTGGGTAGATAGTTTCAGGGAGCCATAAGGGGCTTCCCCAAGAAATCCAGCATTGAATGGAATGAAACACCAATTTCTGGGTGAGCCACAGTGGCTCCCCGACTCTCCCCCTCTCCCAGGGTATAGGGATAGTTTCCAACATCATTATAACTGGTGGTGGTGCAGCTGGCTGACCTGGTCTGCCTCCCTCCTTCCCACAAACGAGGGGAGAAGGTTAGGTGAACTAGCTCGTGCTAGCATCACAAATTTTCAATTGTTTTGCCTTTTTTTAGGAGTTCTTTTGGCCGTTTTGAGGCTGCGGCCTGATTTTCTTACCAAGCAGTAGTATGTTTTGTTGACATTTGTGGGTGCTTTCTCTTTGTGGTGGCTGACATGAATAAATTTACATCAAATTTTACATAGCCACTGCTCCCTGCGCCTCCGAGAGGACCAGGTTCTGGCTCATGGTACCCAGTAAGCCAATAAGAACTCTGCAAGTGATGGCACCTTGTAGTCTGGTACATCAGTACAATAGCTTCAGGGAGCCACTGGGGCTAGCCCAGAAATTTTCATTACATTCCATGCTAGATTTTTGGCTTTGTGAATATGGCTTCTAAATGCCTTGCATGCAAAAATTAATTCTATTTATGGCGGCACAAGCTATTGCTTTAAGCCGTTAAGTTGTCAGAAAGACGATCTTGATTATTGTACTGTATTAGCAGCGATTTATTCCAGATAAATTTCCTTGTAAATAATTTTTTCATGATGAAAATAGTATTTTTATTCCAAATCATATTTAAATTTTTCCAGTTATTGTATACAAAATAAAATTACTATTTGGTGCACTCTCATTTCGATAAAACCATGCAGAATGGTAAGTCAGGTTAAATGGTAGGAGTCCGTTCTATTGGTGAGATTTGGTTTCAACTGAAAATAACAAGATTGGCTATTGGATGAGACCGTGTATTCTTTGGACCAGAATAGTGCTGAAAAATGTAATAAGCAAAATATTTAAATAATTTTTTAAGTGGTTTTCGTGTCGGTATATATACTAAAGCACCTTTTATTGTCTGTAATAATAAAAGCCATAATATATATATAGGACAAAATAGTAGTGGAAACGGGGGTAAACTTTGGGTTTAGTGGACCTTCAGTTGCAGCAGAAGTGGTCTGGTATGAATCTCTCCTTAGACCAGGAGTATCATGTACGACACTTTTATTTATTAATTTAATCGGTACCACATAAACTTGGATTTATAGATAAAAAGGTATTCCAGGTAATATGTTATTCTGAATCACAATTTGTTTTGCAGAATCTAAATGGATTTTAATAATTTTGGTGCATTAATTTGTTAAACTGTTCTGTTCAATCGACTGTCATTGTGCAGTAATATGATTTTTTATTTCTCTAACCAGTGTATACCGTATTGGTAACGGGTAAATGAATACTCAAATATGGTACTTGATACAAGATACAAGCTTTGTACATTTAGTATTGATTTATATTTAAATATATTTTTTCAATTTTGTTTTTGGTTTACAGTTTATGCCTTTATCATAATGCAAAGGTATATATGGTAATCCATTAAGCTCTTTGGGTAGCATAGACACTAGTTGGATTGTTGTAAGTATTATGCATGCTGTCAGGCTTATTTACGTGCTGTGCTAACTGTTGTAGGATGCTTTGGCATTGTAGCAAACTTTTTGTTGCTGGCGAAATAACGGGAAATGTTTTGCTATGATCGTAAGGGCTCGGACAGATGCCTCTTTTTCCTTCCTATAATTTTCTGTTGCTTTTGTTAACCATGTCCTCGTGTATTTCCGCCTGGCTTCTGTTTTGGCTTGTTCACTACTGTGATGGTTTCTATGCCTATTTTATAAAATGGAGATCTGAGGAGATGAGACGAGATTATAATTATAAGGAATTGGAATAGCGTGAAAATAATTTTATGGAACGTTTATATATTTAAAATTTTTTTTTATTTCTAATGAAAGTCAAATGTCATCAAACAGGCTCAAAACAAAGAACTGTCAGTTGTGACATTTCTGTAGCAGTGCATTCACTTCCTCCGGCCCAAATATTTACTGTAGTTCACGTTAAGATGCTGAAGCAGTTGGAATGGGTGGAGGTTTTACTAGTAACAGCTTGATGATGAAGTGGCTGTGACTTGTCCTAAAGTGCCAGATTCATCTGAACTTCAGGTGCCAGGTTATCCTATATTTTGAGCCAACATTTTGAAATGGGGTCCAGAATTTTAATGATTATTTCTGCAATGAGAACGGTATTCTCACATGATTTACACTACCATAGTAGTGTCAAAACAGTGAAGAGGAAAGCTGGGACAAGCACTAATTGGGGACATGTGCAGGTCTGGTGTGCATGAAAATCCCTCGGGTTACGCTTTTTATTTTACAGACTGGTAAAGTGAGGCCTGTTAAGTCATTGGGAACCACCATTGTATTTGCACGATTTGGCGAATACATCAATAATACTACGTATTCACTTTTTTGTGTGAATAACGTGGCGATCTTTTTCTACGGGAAATAACCTGAACAAACGAATAATGCTTCAGTGATTGCTATTCTGGGCACTGAATTACAGCACCACTTTCTCACCAACTGCTAATGTTAAGCAAGTGTGCATCATACCTCATATGCACCTCTAGGTGGCCGACACAGAAAACGACTAGTTTTATACCTCTTCTGTCTCGTGGTGCAGCCTGCTGCAGAGCATGTTCTCGTTATAAAACCATTTGTTAATGTTCTGTGACTTGCCTTCATACACTAACATTAATTTATTGAAATACTGTGCCTGGATGATTGAGACATTCAAATGATGTTCCTTATAATTGACTAAGATATGGTTGGCTCTTGGGAGGAAAATGGAATTGGTCTGTGGAACTGTACATCTTGTAAAGTTCTAACCTTTTCACATGGAGCAAAAGTGTGTTGATGCTGTATTTTAAATTAAATGTAATTTCTGGCTGATTATGCTTGTTGCTCTCATTAACAAGCATAATTTATAATCTCATAAAGATTATATGAGAGCAATATACCGAAGTGAATTGTACATTAAATAATACTGTGGTTATAAACGACATTAAAAGAACTTTGTATAATTTGCTTCCTTTTCATTATAATAGGTTTTATACTTTAAACAGGGATGGTGTACATGTGGCCTATGTTCCACAAGATCACAGCCATTGCCAAGAAGGAACTATTTTATGCTATGCCATTTGGGATGACAGCTTGGCTGTGTGGTACCCGGTTTATTGATCGTAGAAACCCAGACAGTGCCAAGGCCTCGATGAATGCAGCCTTGGATTATGTCAAGGAAAATAAGGTAAGTAAATGTATTTAGTTGTATTTAAATAAATTGGATTCTGTACTGTATCACTTAGTGATGTTTGGTAATTATAATGTATTGCTGTATAATCTAAGATTGTGTGAAAGCTCCTGGATTTTTAAATTTCTAATCCTTGAGTTTGATTTAGCGTTAATGTTTTTCTAGTTTTTTCTAGTTTATTATAATTGAAGTAATCTCATTTCTGTACTACAAATTAACCTCTTTGGGACAGTTTTCATAAAGCTGTGATATGAAAGTATTATTCTAATAGGTTTTCATATACAGTATTTTGATTTTACTGGCCAAGGACATACGTAATTGGATTTTATTACTTTGCATTTTTGCGTAATACAGTGGGGCCTTGACTTACTATTTTAATCCGTTTCCAGAGACAGGTCGTAAGTCAAAATGAATTTTCCCATAAGAAATAATGGGAATTGAATTAATCCGTGCCACACCCCCAAAAATATTAATTTAAAAGTACATTTTATACTGAATACAATTTTTCTCTAACTACAATACAGTTAGAAACTGTATTGGCTTCTCTCTACCATTAGAAACTGTGTTGGCTTATGGAAGATGGTGAGACGGGAGGAGGAGAGGTGTTCTGTTTGGAATGGGGAGTTCCCTTCCATTATAACATCAGGCAGTGATGACTTCTCTGGGGTACACTCTTATGTTTCTCACTAAAAATTTGTTCATGGAAATTTTCTCTTAGTTTTAACACTTTCGCCCGGGCATGACGCAATGCTGCGTCATCCGTTTACTGTCGGTAATCACGGGCATGACGCAATGCTGCGTCGTCCACTAAAATAATCGCCAAAAATCAGGTTTTTATCCGATTTTTTGGGGACTGTTTGGTAACTGTCAACAAGCCAAATGCAATCTGTGACTACAATACAAACATGAAAGGTGTTGATCACTTTGACCAAATGATCAAATATTATCACTTCATAAGGAAAACTCACAAATGGACGAAGAAAATGACCTTCTATTTTGTGCAAATGACTATCTACAATGCTTATGTGATGTACGACTACTACACAAAAAATACTAAACTATAATACTAAATATACTAAAATACTAAATACTAAACATTTGTGGGCAGGAATTGGGAGTGTAGCTGGAAGGCGTCTGGGTGCTCACTCGCGGTTAACGCGTGGCCCGTCTTCAACTCGTCGGCGGGTGGAGCATGACCAGGTTTTTTATTTTATATGCTAATATTCCTATAGAGAATTCTATTGCGAACCCATTGATACCAAAATGAAAGACCTAGGACGAAAATTGAGGTGACCAGAGTGAAAAGAGTGAACACATTTTATCGCTTTTACGCGTTCCTGGGTAACTCGTTTGCACTTTCTCTGTTTGCTGCAGGTAATTAGCCGGGCTTTTGAAGTTTATATGCATTTAGTGCTGTAGAGAATTCTATTGCGAACACAATGATACCAAATGTAATCTCGTAGGACGAGAATTGAGGTGACAAAGTTGAAGAGAGTATACATAGGCACAATCAGAGAACACTGTATAAACATCAGAGGTCCGCGGTTGTTCAATGTCCTCCCAGCAAGCATAAGAAATATTGCCGGAACAACCGTGGACATCTTCAAGAGGAAACTAGATTTATTCCTACAAGGAGTTCCGGACCAGCCGGGCTGTGGTGGGTATGTGGGCCTGCGGGCCGCTCCAAGCAACAGCCTAGTGGACCAAACTCTCACAAGTCAAGCCTGGCCTCGGGCCGGGCTTGGGGAGTAGAAGAACTCCCAGAACCCCATCAACCAGGTATCAACCAGGTATCACTTTTCAGAATTAACGCGCGCTCCCGTGAAATGCTGGGACCCAAATCGCATAGTTGAGGGGTGGCGCGCTGGGTACGCCAAAGTGTTAACATTTATCTGTTGTGATGCATCAGTGTCATTGAAAAGGTTAAGGCAACGGCCTACTGCAGCTTGATTTGGGCGAGTCGTTTCAGCAAAAGTTTGCAGTTCTTCCCATGCTGCACACAATTTCTTAATTTTTGAGGAAGGGACATTCTGTACTGCCTCTATGGTCATCCTCACATGTGTTTTCATATGTTGAACCTTGCCACTGACTTTCTTGGGACCCATGACATGATATATAATAATTACTTTTTATGTTCAAAAAACAAAAATTCACCAAAATAATGAAATTTCTTAAATGCGTGATCGTCACTAAGCAGGTGGCTCTGGTAAACTGGGGCAGGTCGGTTCATGCCACCAGGAACCATGCGCTCGGCCGACCCGAATGGGTATCGGCGAATATTGTTAGTCGACGGCACGATCATAAGTAGTCATATTTTCCGACCAAATTTACATAGTAACTCAAAAATATCGTAAGTAGGGGCAATCGTAAGTCGGGGTGTCACTGTATTCTTTTTCTGGGGGGAGCCCTTTCGGCTTCCCGGAGCTATCCGAGCTGATATGAATGTATTAAGACCTTGGCATCAGTCAAGCGACTGGAGTTCTAGACTCACTGGGGACCACGAGCCAATACCTGGCCCCCTCAGAGAGGCACAAGGAGCAATGGCCTACAGAAACCCCCGTGAGGTTGGAAGATTCTATGTCTGCCATCGACCGGATCAGGCACCCAGAAAGGTAAGTATCCCAAAACAAACCCTTATTCTTTTTAAAAGTGTTACTAAATGCCGAACTGTTGGACAGAACTCGCCAAATGAAAACGAGCAAACGAGCATGACGTCACCGCGCTGCTGTCTGTACAGCTTCCCACCTCCCCGGGAGGGTAAAGGGGGAGCCCCAGACCCCCATGCCGGTTATCCACACTCCAGTTCTGTGGCTGATGTGATTCTTTGTGGTCGTGCAACTCTGGCTCTGAAACTTCACAGTGCTGTGATGTGGTGTAGTCCTTTCCAATGGTGGTGTGTGAGCCAGGAGTAATTTCACAAGTATTCGGGCTGCATGCACCTAGGGTTACCTTCCCTAGGTGCCCTGTAAGTACTGTACTGCCCTTGGGGCTTGGGGTTACCTTCCACAAGTCACCTTGGGGTCTACCTTCACTTAGGTTTTTGCTGCTCGGTGATTGCCTGCCCTTGGAGTCAGCCGGGGTGTTTCATGCACCCCTGTTTGCCTCTGGGTAGGAGGTAGTTTTCTTCACTGGTAGGGGCATGAGGTACTGTGCAGCTAGTTTTCACCTGTTCGTAGCGACCGGTTCTGTTCCGCCTGGGTACATTGTCCTCTTGCAGGGGTTTTATTTTGTTTATACTGTATATATACAGTATATACGTGGCGGTGATCCTCTGCTAGGTCCTCATGAGTGTACACGTCCCGGGGGTTCAGCTTCAGCAGTTTGGTAATTTTGGGTAGCCAGTTAAGAGTACCTTGCCTGGCTTCCCTTAGTGAGAATACGTGCCTAAGGCCATGGAAAAAACCCCGAGGCTCAGTGGTTCAATGGATGTATCCCGAGTTTCATCTCGCTTCTTGCGAGTTTGAGGGTTGCTTTGTCCCCTTGTCTCGGTGACACTCACTGGTTGTGCCTCAGTCATGCTGCCTGTTTGGTCAGTGACACCTTTGACCCTGAGTTCTGCGAGTTTTGTTCCTTGTTTGTACTCCACTACACCCAGTCCACTGATGATGTTCTTCGGGTGCAGGCGGCTACGGCATTGCATGCTTGCTTTGGGTTGCTGCAATGTGCTAGATTGGTTGCTCACCCAGAAGCCCCCGAAAAGCCCCGTTTTGGTTATAGGGACCCGGACTTGGAGGGTGTTAGTTGCTTCGACTTTGGTTTTGTCTGTGCCCCCTTGTCCTTCCCTTTGTTGTTTGTCCTGGTCCTTCCCTGCTGCTTCTGGCTTCGAAGCGTCTGAGGGTTTCGGAATCGGGGAAAAATTTAGTTGGTGTTGAGACTCGGGCAGTTTCGGGGAATGTCCTTACCTGTATGGCAACGGAGGCATTCGAGCCTGCTCCTCTAGCCCAGCCAGTGGAAGAGATGTGGTCCTGATGTGGAGGTTCCCAGGGTGCAGGAGGGGTTGACTTGGGGGCTTGGGCCCCCGTTTAACCCCACTTTTTGGGTTTTTGTAACAACCCTCTGAACGGGGCTAATCATTGATCCCTTCCCGGATTCGGTTCAGTGTTCCCTTGGGTACTTTGGTCCAGTCCTCCCGGAGGTTTTCAGCATCTCGCCGCATGAGGTACGGGAGGCCCTTGCGGCTTATTCCATGCACGACCCGGATTTCACCTCCATAATGGATCCTTCCTCGTTCGTGTTTGGATCTTCTTGTACTTACTGGGTTCGTTATGAGGTTCCAGAGTCATCCTGGCTGGCGGACAGTCCTGTTTTTTCGATGGCGGTGTGGTATACATTCTGTCACTCCCATACGCTTGAGTGGTGGGAGGCTCGTACGGTGGTCCAGGTTTTCCTAGGGGGCGACTTTCAGCACCTTAATCCGTGTTTGTTCGCCCCTGCCCGATGTCGGCATTGTGGCGCTTCACATGTAGGTTCCCACCTTTTCGGCTCCCCTGGTTGCTGACGATTTATGCACTCGTGGCCTTTTGGTGTCGGTCTTGTGGTTCTTTTCCCTTCTGGAGCTCTCTTCGGATTGGCTTGAGGAGGATGTGGAGACACTTGGGGCCGATCCTGGACTCTTAGGTTTTCTTCGCCTTTTTGTCCTTTGCTCTTTGCAGAGTCTGTAGTGGTGCACAATCTACAGACAACTTCCTCCCAGTTGTCGTCCCATTTCAGACTTATTGGTTCTCCAGGGGGGTGGGGGTCTTCCCGGAGGGGTCGTGCCAGGGCTTGGGGTTCCTCCTCTCATGGTAGGCCAGTGGTGCCAGTTTTGGAGCCGGCGCAGCCTTCGGAACTGACAATGTCTGGTCAGTGCGGTGATGACTGCTCGTAAGTCGGTTTCTCGTAAGGGGCATCGGTCTTTTCGTGGTTCATCCCATTGACGGGGCCATGGAGGGGAGGCTCACACTGCTCATACCTGGTCTCAAGATTTGTGGGCTTTTCAGACAGCCTGCGGTGGCATTGGGGGGGCCCTTCTCCTTCGAGGGGTTTGGGGCTCTTCTCCAACGCTTTGTAGGGTCGTCATCTAGTGGGTTCGCTTGGGCATGGTTGAAACAATCCAATCCCATCCCTCAGGTGGGTTTCCCGCCCGTTTCCAGCTTTGAAATGGGACTGCGAGGACCTGCGGTTCATTCTGGACTTATCCCGTCTGAACCCTTGGGTCTTTTCCCCCTCCTTTCGGATGACTACTGTCCCAGGTTCGTCTCCTCTTGGAGGAGAGCGCTTTAATGGTGTCCCTAAATCTCTGGGATGCGTATTGGCATGTCCCGATTCATCCGGGGTTCAGGAATTGGCTCGGTTTTGTTGTGGGGCATCAGGCTTGCTGCTTTCGTTGCCTTTCATTCGGCTTGAATCTGGCACTTCTCATTTTCACATGCCTTACTCGGGTCGTTGTGCCCCGTCTGTGTCTCTTAGGGGTTTGGGTTCTGACCTCAATGACTGGCTGGTATGGGCTCCCAGCCAATCTGTGTGTCTGCTCAACATGGATTTGGTTCTTTCCCAGCTCACAGGGTTGGGGTTCCTGGTAAACTGGAGGAATTCCCATCTGGTTCCCTCTCAGGTTTAGTCTTGGCCGAGTCTTATGTGTGGGAACTCATGGGCCGCTTTTTTTTTTTTTTTTTTTTTTTTTTTCCCTCTCTCTCTCTCTCTCCCCTCTCTGTTTGCATTGGCCTCTGGGGATTGGGTCTCGTCGGAAGCTTCGTGCTCCTCCGGCGCAGGGGTTTCTGCTCTTTTGGTCCTAGTGGTAGGTTTGTTCGTTTGCAGCTGTCTCCTTCTTTTGGCGAAGAATGAGACTGTTGCTTTCTGGAGGAGGTCCTTGAGTTGTTGATGCTTGGTTAGTTTAGTCCAGGGGTGCATCATGTGTTGTCCGGTTGTGGCTCTGCCATTACCTGCGTGCCACGGCCCGGTGGGGATATGCTTTGGGTGACCTGGTTTTCCCTTCTTCCCGTTGCAGGGTTTTGGTCTCTCAGGTCTTCTCCAGGAATATTCGGTCCAGCCATCCTGTGGTCTATCCTCGTGCTCACAACATTCGTAAGTTTGCTGCCATCTTCTGTAACATGTCTTGGGCTGACATTCGGGCACGTGGTTTTTGGAGGTCGAACAGGGTCCTGGCCACTCACTACCTAGTCAATGTTCCTGACCCTAGTCGGGTATGTGTTGCATTGGGTCGGCAGTTGCTGCCAGTTATCTCGACTTCGAGTTCAGGAGTGAGTCCCTCTTGTTTTATCTTCGGTTAAGTAGCTCCGGGAAGCCAAAGGGGCTCCCCCCCCATAGAAAACCAGTGTTGAATGTAATGAAATGCCATTTCCTGGGTGAAACCTGGAGGCTCCCCAGCAACCTTCCTTCCTTCTCTGATCGGTGGTTTTTAAAGTGTTTTGACATCCAGCCTCAGAACTGGGGTGTGAATAGTTGGTGTGGGGGTTTGGGCTCCCCCTTTTCCCTCCCAGGGAGGGGGGGGAGCTGTGCAGATAGCAGCGCAGTGATGTCATGCTAGTTTGCTCATTTTCACTTGGGGAATTCTGTCCAACAGTTTGGCTTCAGTAGCAATCTTTAACCAGAATAGGGTGGTTGTTTTGGGGTGCTACCTTTCTGGGTGCCTGACCCGGTCGATGGCAGACATAAAATACAGTACTTCAAACCACAGGGGGGACCTATAGGACACTGCCTCTTGTATATCTGAGGGGGGGCCAGGCTCTGGCTCATGGCCCCTGGTAGGTCTAGAACTTCATTTGCTTGACTGATGCCAAGGTCTAATACATTCATATCAGCGCAGATAGCTCCAAGGAGCCTCCGGGTCTCGCCCAGAAAATGGCATTTCATTACATTCAACGCTGTTTTTTTTTTTTATCATGATAGCTCAAGATTTTATAGCATTTTGAAGAGCACTTTTTCAGAGCAAAATGCTAGATTGCTCTGAAAAATCACGAGGCACTATAGACCAGTATCGCCAACATGCATTTTTTATTCTTTGCAAAGGGGTGGAGAAGTAATCAGGATGAGGGTAATGGAGCACCTGAAATAACAGTCCCATTCATTAAATTTGTTCAAATATGAAATTTTCCCTTCCCCCCCACACCCCACCAACAGGTTAAATTATGGGTATTTCCCGAGGGTACACGAAGCATGGGAGATGAGATGCTACCGTTTAAGAAAGGTGCTTTTCACTTGGCAATTGAAGGCCAGATACCAGTTCTTCCTCTTGTTTACTCTTCATACCGAGGCTTCCTCAGTCATCCCTGCAAAGTTTTCAATCCAGGTAAGTTACCTTTCAGGTGTACTGTACAGAAAGGTGCTGATTTGAAATGAAAGTTTTGGTTTTCCTAAAGATCATAAATGTATAGTTAATTAGTTCTTTAATGCGTCTGTTTAACCCTTAGACTGTGCAATACATTCATATATGATGTGACAAAAAATAATTTAACACAAGTTTTTAAAACATTGCACAAACACTTTACATTTTTTTTTTTTTTTTTTGCATAATCAACTAGGCAAATGCTCCAACTTTGTCTAAATGATCACAGCATAACTTGAAAATCAAGTCAAAATTAATTTTAAATTGAATATTGAAAACTTTAGATTTTCAATTCAGAATAAAAAATATGACCTATCATTAATTGTTCATTTAATGTTGTTATTCTCTTAGAATAGCATATGATCTTCATTTTCATCAAATTAGAATATAGGTTTTCAGTATAGTTAACTATAAAAAAAAATCGTCAATTGAGCATTTGAAATATGCGGCAAATTTAGATAAAAAAAAATTATAACTCCAAATGTGTAAAGTTTATGAAGAATCCATTCTGATGGGATTGTAGAACAGACAGCTGAGCACACAGTACATCAAAATAGTGAGAATCGGTTAATAACTGGAATTTTAGAAGCCACTCAACGTTGAAATTCTGGTTTCAGAGATAATTGAAGTTATCAACAATGAATAAAGGTAGTTTTAATTCGTTAATTTAATTGTATGTTTTAATAAACATTGTTTCACATATTCGAGTACGAATGTCAAAGTTGTAGGTCAATATGTTTTGAAATGAAGTAAATTTGTTAAATTGAATGAAATGTAATTATGAAATTAAGTCAAGAAAAAATAACCCCCCAAAAAACACAAAATACTGTATAGGGATAATTATAATAATTATAATGATTTAGGGGATATATTTAGGGTATACTTTATATAAGTGAAAAAGCCCAAATATGGTCCCTAATCATCAAAATAACCTAAAGAGACAAACAAAATAGTTTGAAGTCAGAGAAAAAAATTACCCCCCCCCCCCCCAAAAAAAAAAAAATCAAATCCCAAGTTTTGTGAGTTGTGACTGATTTATTTGTTGACCAATTTCATCTTCACATAGTTATGAAAACATATGCATTCTAAAATCAGATAATAAACAAAGAAGACAAAATACTAAAATCTTAAAAAAAAAATTCCCTAAAAAAAAAATTTAGGGGGGACATTGATGAAAGTAACATATATTAACAATGAACAATGTATTTGATATATAACAAAATAGATCATATTAACATATTTATTCATTATTATTTGTTATTATGTATTATTCAGCAATGATATAAAGGCACCAACTGCATATCCACTTTGTGGATACTTCTTACTAATATTATTCTTCTTTGAGCATCGTACAAGTGCTTGCATCTCTTTATGACTGTATAATCCTTCAGTTCCAGTTATTAGGAGCTATTCTCCTTATCACTAAAACGTTCTTATTTTTCAAAAATTTGTCTAAAATCAATTTCTGAAAATATTTTGAAAGTTTCATGACACTGAAGCCAGTAAGTTGGAGATTTAATATTTTTAAGTTATTTTTACACAATTCAAATATTTTTCACTACTATGCCCCCTATATTCGCTGTAATATGCACGGTCTAAGAATTAAAGCCATCTTAAATCCTGGAAGTGATGATGTACTGCATAGTGTGAAGCTAATTTTCATTAACTCCTGGTTACACAAGCATTGAGGAAGATCTGCTTATTCCAGAGAAGAAATTTCATGATGTACAAGTAATGTTTGTAAAAGTAATTATGCTGTCTAGTGAGGGGGGGGGGGAATAACGATGAATATAGATAGATTGACCTGCTTTTATTAATACAGGTCACATCATCGTCACATGCCTGCCTCCAATTTCTACTAAAGGCTTGACTAAAGAAGACATGCCACAACTTATGGAGAATGTACGGGCTCAAATGATGGAAGTTTATACAAAAACGTCAACACAAGTAAGGGCAAGTTTGTTGTTTATTCATGTAAATAATTGTCTCCTGAATTATCAGATTTTATTTCAGGTGTCTTAACACTTTGCCTGGGCCGGCACGCCACCTGCAGCACCCTGCAAGGTAGGCTGGTTTGGTGTCATGGTGCCCGTAAGCTCACAACCACACTCCAATGTTTAACCTCTTTCCAGTTTTCTCACCTCGATTTTCATTCTTTTTTTTTTATCAAATTGGCGCAAGACATTGGCACACATTTTTTAAAAAGTTGCATAACAATCGGAAAATAAGTGAAATTTTGGGGCATTGTGGACGCACATGACTCATCTTAGTCTTCCCTGAACTATGAGAATTGAAATATGAACACCCAAGGAAATGCAGAAATATCCTAAATGTAGAGGTACATGTTGCTTTGAAAATTAATTTTTCCAGCCAGTACTGTGTAAAACTTCATAAATAAGGAATGTTTTGACAGATTACCCAGCATTTCGTATCAAAGGAACCAAGCAAATAAGATCAATAGGATGCAATTATGAATACAGCAACACCTGTGGGGTATCTGGGGCTTTGACTCAAATATAGAATTATTTAATTATGAGAATTAATATAAATCGAAGGACCACCCACTTTTGAGAAAAGAGGGAAAACAAATAAGTGATTATAAGACCGACACTATAGAACCAGTGCTTATGTATGTTAAATTATTTAACAATCACTTAAAGAGAATGAATAGGCTGTATTATTGATTGATTAAAGTTAAAAGCCTCAAATATCAACATTTGGGGGGGGGGGTATTTCTAGCAGTTCATATATATCTAGGAACCAGTGTGGTTCGTTACCAGTTCATTAATGGGGTTAGTAAAATAGTAGAATCTGAACTAGAATATAGATTCTAAAAAATCATGAAATATTAAATAATCAATATATTGAAAGATTATTAAATCCTAAGAAATAATAAATGCAAACTTATTGAGTACTGAGCAGTAAATTATTGCGTTACATTATTCTTCCTGATCATCCTATATAGAAATATATATAGAAATTAATAATGGCCTTATTCAAATTCTCTACTAAACAAGATTGTCTTACCTGTAAGACGACTTCATTAAGTCCGTTTTCCTTCTCGTCTTCGTGATCACAAGGTCCCAATAAGGAGGAAACACCAGTGGTGAACATCGTAGGTGAAGGAAGAAAAAACTTGGTTCATCCTTGTCTACACACTGTAATCAGGGAAATTTGAGTAGCATTTGATTAGGCTATAATTTATTCCAATATTCATTGAAATTAGAATGAAATAATGTAAGCTACTATCATTGTATTGTTGGTTTTCTCACAACTTAACAGGCTACCCACAAATACATAATCTTGAATGATGCATCAAACCAGAAAAGTGTACTTAACGTGAGCGTGTTGAAACACTAAGGCCTGCCGATATCGCGTCCGCCAGTCCCTGACGTTCACTGCTGTGTACGTGTGATTACAGGCCGTGACTATATTTGTTGACGTGTAATTAAACAGTTAATATTGTAGACCACGTGATGTTAAATGACTGCCGTCTGTAGGGGCACGTGTGCACCACGCGATGCCTTGTGCTTGAATCCTGCTTCCTTCCTTCCCACCACGCCCGGTCATGTGTGCGCAGAGACACTCGTAGCGATCCCGGACATAAACCATTCTGGTTTACTATTAATTATTTGGGAAACGGAAGGAGTACAATTTGAACCATCGCCACCAATAAATATATTGGATAATAATACCTTTTCTCGTAAGGCAATTGATCTAATTAACATTGCACAAATTGAACGGGAAGGGTTGACGCGTTTTTATTTTACGCCACAGTAATATTTTACTGGAATAATTAATTTGGTTAAATACTCGAGCTCAGTACGCATAAGCATGCGAAATGGTTATTTCTTTCATAAAGAACAATAATTTTAGAAAGGAAAAGTAATTAACTGAACTCTATTTCTCCAATGTGTGGGAGATTTCATGTTTAAGCCTGCAATCGACGTTTGGCGTCATGACGGCTGGGAATTTTCTGGCTAAATTATGCCTTACTATGGAAACGCTAATGCTGTTAATTCTATGTGTTAGTGTTATTAGTAATTACTATGGTTAATATAATAATAATGTATTATGATACAAGGATGATGTATTAGTGTTGGAAAATTTCCAACACCCACATATTGAGGAATTTTTCAGTGAGAGAAATGGGGAAAAGAATGGCAAGAAATGTCTAAACTCTACCATCAACTTGGTCAAATGCTTGGCAGGACAATGTGGCACCCCTACCACAACCACAGATATTAACACAAAGTAAAATACTCGGTGCTTCCACAACAATGATAACATCTTTATTTGCCAACATACAAGGCATCAAAACATTCAAATCAAAGTCCACTCTGTAACTAGCCTCTTAAATGAGGCCAAAGCAACGTTTGTAGCTTTGACTGAAACTCTCACTAAGGATTGTGAGAGATGGATACCAGAATTGTCTTTTCAAGTGTGATAGAAAACGCAGACTACAGGGTGGAGTCGGCCGGTACATCTGCACAGAGCTGCTAAACACCACAAATGATATGGTGGCAGTACTAATACTCAAAATAGAAATTATACATGTGTCAATTGTCCTTTTATATAAATTGCCAGATGCAAATTGTCACCAGTTTAAAGGCCAACATTCAAATATTGAATACTACTTGGAAAAAGTTCACAAACCTTGCCCGAAACTTCACCTTACTTCGGGACTTCAATTTATGGCATCTAAAATGGGGAAAATGTGGCAAATGGTTATACCAGGAAGCAGTTTAAGCGAACAGTCACACACAAATGAGCTCCTGGAAATGTGAGACAAGGTTTGCCTTAAACCAGCAAATAGAACAACCAACTAGGAAGAAAATGCTTTGGATATTGTTTACAAACGATGATGAACTAATTAGGGACAATGATTACAAATTCATGTTACTCGAATTACAATCTAATTGAAGTTCAGACCTGCATGGGCAATAGATCTGTGCAGCCAGTTTTAGATCCAAGAGGAGGCAGCATTCAGCAATAGCAAACCGATTAACTGGGACACATAAACCAGGCACTGATAGAAATATGCTAGGAAAGACAGCTAGGTAATGCAAACTTGAACCAGTCCCTGAGAAAAAGTGTTAGGCACAATAGCATTAGAAACATGTGCATGTCACATACCACTAAGGAGAAAGAGAAAAAGATGTAAACTAGAATGAGAGTGGGTATTCCTTCTATAAGCGACAAACACCAACTTACATGATATTAAATGCTCAACTCTGTCCCGCAAATGACAAGGAAGACTATGTAGAGAAATAGAAACTATTGAGTTAAGGTTGCAAGAATTGTATAAACTCCAGGAGAGGCAGAGAGCAAAAAGCCATGGGCAAAATAAGAGGAATCCAAAGTACTTTTTCTCCTATGCAAAATCTGGAACAAAAATTACATCCCATTGGCCTTGTGCAAGAGTCATGGAACCTTCACAGATGACGGCAAAGAAATTGATGAAATACTAAAGTTACAGTATGATTGTGTTTTCGGTAAACCCCTGAACACATTGCAGATCAACGATCCAAACGAATTCTTTATGAATGTGACACCACCCCCTGCGATACCTGCTTGCCCCAAGCCATATATCAGATGTTACCCTATCCCACCTAACTTTGAAGTAGCCGTAGACAGCATATCCATGCACTCTGCACCAGGCCCAGACTCCTGGAATTTCATATTCATCAAGAATTGAAAAACAAACATTATCGCAGGCCTTATACATCCCTTGAAGACGGAGCCTAGTTACTGGTATTCCCAGACTTAAAACAGAGCGTGCCACTTCAGAGGTAGTAAAGCTGATGCAAAAAAATTATAGAACCGTTAGCTCTAACATTGCACATCATAAAAATTGTTGGAGAGCCAAGAAGTAATATCACAAAAACTCTGGACAACCCATGTTGTCCAGGGTTTTGCCAGATGCAAAACCCTGGACAACATGGGTTCAGAACCGGGCACTCCTACCTCACATTGCTAGGCCACTATGACATGACCCTAGGTGCCTTGAAAGACAAATGCTGATGTAATATATATATAGATTTACAACATGTGAATCGTCCACCATGAAAATCTCAATACCCTTAAGTAGCTTGCTCCTGTATTTTTTCCTTGTCCTCATATCAGACATACAGTACAAGGATACAAACTATAGTGCTGTATATGCAGATGACACTAGAATTTTCATGAGTAGACAACATAGAGGACACAGCAAACCTCCACTCTGATGTTAATAAAGTCTTTCAATGGGCCACAGAAAATCAAATGTTTAACAAGGACAAGTTCACTTCCTTAAACAATCAGTCCCCTTAAACAAAATATATATATATATTGTTGATTTTCTTCTGTAACCATGGTTGTCACTATCCTTATCATTTGGCATGCAGTTACTACTCTCCAACTTCATTATGAACATAAATTTTAGTTGTGAAAATAACTAATTACTTTTGCCACTTCCCTCTTCACCCGCCAGCAAAGAAAGTTGTGCTTTTGTGTGAAGACCCAGATAATGTTTTTTTGGTAACATTGATTAATAGTGTCTAACATTGATTAATAGTTGTTACAGTGATAAAATATTAGATCTGTGCATTAATGCTTATTTACCACAGTTAACAGGTACACCATCCATGGCCCTGACGGAAGCAGTCAAGAAAAATAGCTAAACAAAGTAAGATGCATCTTAGCACCTCGACGCCCTTCTCACTAGTCCTCCTTTGTAGCGAGTGGGACACACACTCACACTCACTCACTCTCTCTCTCTCTCTCTATTTCTCTCTCTCTCTCTC
>WNGS01162157.1:9059025-9071761 GCA_020271785.1 Procambarus virginalis
GTGCCTACCAATTTTGTCAACTACCATTCAAGCTGTCATTGCAATCAATCTTAGCTGCCTATGTGCTTTAATCCACTGTACCTACAATTTCTCTATTTTTTTTTCTTGCCATGTATCTGTTATCATTTTTTTATAAATCTTGCAAGTATTTACCTACCTTAAAATTTTCTTAGATTAAGGACCTGCCCGAAACGCTGCGCGTACTAGTGGCTTTACAAGACTGTAATACCATTTTATGTATCCACACATTCCCAATGTACCTTCTTGTATATGCATAAATAAATAAATAATAAATAAATAAATATTGAATTTTGTAACTAGCTCATCAAGACTGTAACTTGCTTAGCTAAATGAATTGTGGGGTTCAGTCCCTGAGCCCATTATGTGCCTCTGTAACTCTTTCCACTACCGCCCGCAGAGATGGGTATGGGGTGCATAATAAATGAACTAAACTAAAAACTGTGTTAGTCACTGTTGTGTGTTCCATCTCGCCTCCAGTACTCACCTAGTTGTACTCACCTATTGTGCTTGCGGGGGTTGAGCTCTGGCTCTTTGGTCCCGCTCTCAACCGTCAGTAGCGAGGGGCAGTTTGCTTCAGTCTTTACTTTTTGTAGCCTAGCCACCAAACCAACAGTTTATGAATGAGTTTTGCTGCATATTCAATTGTAGATCTCATGTAGGATTTGTAGGGTACTAGATGCGGGTTCCGGCTGTGCCCGGGTCTCTCTCCCGTTCCTCTCACATCTCTCTTTTCCTCTCCCCCCTCTCTCATCTCTCTTTCACTATCTCTTCTCCTCCATCTCTTTCTCTTTTACCCCTATCCCTTCCTCCCCAATCCTCTCCACTTTCTCCCCCAACATCTTTCTCTTTCCTTTCCGCCCAACTTCCTCCCTCACCACACTTTCTCAACTCTCCTCATCTCTCACCTTTCTCATCCTCTCCACATTTTCTCCCCCCCCCCCTCTGCTTCCTCCCTGCCTCTTTCTCTCTCTTAGAATTGCAATACAGTATTAGGAAGCACTGAAGCTTTAAAAAGAGCTATTAAGAAAACACATCCTCAATTTCAGATATGAAAATTGCAAGGGGTCCTATAGATGCCACTATTTCTTAATCAGTGGCACTGGGCCAACCTTGCTGGTGTATGATATCCACACCCCTATATGTGTTATCTTCGAAAGTTGGGTGAAGCTAGCTACAAGTCTGACAGACATTCTATTTAATAGATACGGATAGCAAGTGGAAGGCTCCTTAATTGTTCTGAAGACTATCCAGACACAGGCCAGTTTAGCATATATACTGCTATGTTATTTCAAATATTAGCCTCTGTTAGGTTTGGGATTGTGTGTACTACCAGATCTTTCTTGTTCTCTGATCCAGCAAACCTTCATTCTGTAATTTTTTTAGGAGTTTCTGACTCATGATCATTGCATTTGTCCGAGTTTAAGTCTAGCAACCATTTTTTCAGTCCACCGGGTCAGAGACCGGGCCGTCAGGACATTGATTTCTGGAACCACTACAAGGTATGCATGCGTGTTCGTCAGTATTTACGATTTCTAGCTGAGGGATCCAGCTGTTAGCTCTTGGAAATGTGTGTTTAACACCTATATATTGTTTGAGGTCAAAAAGCCATATGAAACAATCACCTAAAATATGTTAGCTCCTCATATACAAAGAACTGCCTTTAGTTCCATTAGTTCCAGAACTACCATTACTATAACTCCCATTTGCATACTCTTCATTTCATGAGTGAGATTCTAAATCAGCTATTTAAGTAGCTGTTGAAGGCTGTTAATTATAATACGGTTTCAGTAGTTTGCTATATAGTTTACCTCCATATATTAATCAGCAAAATAATTAATTTATTTCTAGATTTGTATATACAAATCAATTATTTTTAACTGCATATTAATACCCCCATTAGCTGTGTGATCATATCACAGCCCAGTTATTAATTTAATGATCATAAAATTGATAAACTGGTACTACTAGTCTTATTCTTTGTAGAATCATAAAGAATAGAGTATAAGGGATTCCGTCGTCTATAACGCGGCCAGGCGCGGCATATAAAGGTTCTGAGAGCGGCCAGCGATGCTCTCCTGCACCCCAGCTGTTGATTGGTATGTTTCTCTCCGGCACATATAACTTGCATTGACAGACAGTGGGGGGAGAATCGCATGCACAAAAGCCGTGGCAGAGAAGCGTGTAAGGTCGCACAAGATGCTGGCGTGTGACTATACCAACGTGCTCATCGCCGTGGTGATGATTATGCCCTTCATCTACGAGTTTAGCCACCGCTTCCGGCTCTACCTCAAATTTCCATCTATTTATTGGTGATGCTGTGCTCTGTGCTTTGTGCTCTTCGTGCCCTTCCTCATCTGGAGGCCAGGAGATGTCAGGAATACTTTGTGAGTTCTCACCGGCTCGGTTTTGCTTCTTGTCTTCTGTTTGTGAGCGGGTCTTTCTGTTTGTGAGCATGTCTTTCTGTTTGTGAGCGGGTCTTTCTGTTTGTGAGCGGTCTTTGTTTGTGAGCGGTCTTTCTGTTTGTGAGCGGGTCTTCTGTTTGTGAGCGGGTCTTTCTGTTTGTGAGCGGGTCTTTCTGTTTGTGAGCGGGTCTTTCTGTTTGTGAGCGGGTCTTTCTGTTTGTGAGCGGGTCTTTCTGTTTGTGAGCGGGTCTTTCTGTTTGTGAGCGGGTCTTTCTGTTTGTGAGCGGGTCTTCTGTTTGTGAGCGGGTCTTTCTGTTTTGTGAGCGGGTCTTTCTGTTTGTGAGCGGGTCTTTCTGTTTGTGAGCGGGTCTTTCTGTTTGTGAGCGGGTCTTTCTGTTTGTGAGCGGGTCTTTCTGTTTGTGAGCGGGTCTTTCTGTTTGTGAGCGGGTCTTTCTGTTTGTGAGCGGGTCTTTCTGTTTGTGAGCGGTCTTTCTGTTTTGTGAGCGGGTCTTTCTGTTCGTGAGCGGGTCTTTCTGTTCGTGAGCGGGTCTTTCTGTTCGTGAGCGGGTCTTTCTGTTCGTGAGCGGGTCTTTCTGTTCGTGAGCGGGTCTTTCTGTTTGTGAGCGGGTCTTTCTGTTTGTGAGCGGGTCTTTCTGTTTGTGAGCGGGTCTTTCTGTTTGTGAGCGGGTCTTTCTGTTTGTGAGCGGGTCTTTCTGTTTGTGAGCGGGTCTTTCTGTTTGTGAGCGGGTCTTTCTGTTTGTGAGCGGGTCTTTCTGTTTGTGAGCGGGTCTTTCTGTTTGTGAGCGGGTCTTTCTGTTTGTGAGCGGGTCTTTCTGTTTGTGAGCGGGTCTTTCTGTTTGTGAGCGTGTCTTTCTGTTCGTGAGCGTGTGGTCTGTTTGTGAGCATGTTTGTGAGCGTGTGGTCTGTTTGTGAGCATGTCTTCATTTTTGGTATCACGTTAGCCATTTAAATTCGGTGTCTTTAATCTCGCCACAATATTTAATTTCATTTCAAAATTTGTTGTGCCTTTAGGTTATTCATAACTGGATTTATACACAAGTTTATTATGATAGTCACTGACAAAACTATAGTTTAGGTTCTTTGATGTCGACTTTGACTGTGTGATGCATTATTTTAACATTTTATTAGTTTGCCTTTAAATGTATACGTGCATGTACTGGTTCAGTGTTGGCATTAAATGCAACTGATAATTTACTTTAAATAAACCAGATGTATTTATATTGGTGGTTTAAGTAGCATTGAATTTGTATGCACTTGTTGTAATTATCTTCTAATCTGTGCATATTTAACTTGCTAGTTTTGTATTTTTTCATAGTTGTACAATTCAGCATAGTAAGCATTCTATACTGCTTAACAGTGAATTGTGATGTCTTTAAAAAAAGTTAGTTTAACTATTGTAAGTGATACATAATTAGGCCCAAGTTAGGTAAGATTTCCTTAAAATCAGGCTTTATATAGTGCATAATTAAAAAAAAATTGTACATTTGGGCAATTTTGCTTCTCTTAAATTAGTTGTGTGTGACTAGAGAATACTTGAAAACATGCTTGTCCCAAAGTGAAGGCTGGATAAGACTGTTTTCATTTCATTAATAGGTAAAAAAGTATTTCAGGGTCAGCTGAATTGTGATGGATGTGTGAGCCTTTAGGTCATGAGCATACACAGTCGGGTAGATTAGGTAATTGCCAAGAAAGCCTGACTTTAGGCTGACTTGCAATAGTAGGAATAGGAATAAACCAGTAACCAGTTGCAGGTAGACTGTGAATGAGTCTGATGGCTTAAAGTTTGGAGAACATTAAAGAAGCAAATGTTGCCTTGGTCACAGAAAATAATAATGATTCTTGCCAGATATCATTAGGCATGGCTACTGTGACAAATTATACATAGTTCTATAACCAAAGAAGGAAGAGTATGTGCAATCATCAATGGAGCCAAAATGCTTAGGGTCAGGCTTCTTGACATCACTTTCTTATTTATAGCAGAATTTTCCACACTCGGATTCATAAATTTCTCGATCATAAATGAAAGTCCAGATGTAACTTGTTATAAAATATACACATTTACTCATTTCAATCATTAAGCAATACAAACGTCATCCCACCATGAGCTGTTTCAGTTCTTGACAAAATGTGTCAAACTCTGAGTCCCTGCCAACATTGGCTTGGTGAAATAAAAATGCAGATGCCAAGAAATTTGGCACAATGTATAGAATCACATTCCACACACTGCTTATTTATACATAAATATTCTTTTAAAAATGGCAGAGCCAGTGA
Organism: Procambarus virginalis; assembly: GCA_020271785.1. Classification (NCBI taxonomy): domain Eukaryota; kingdom Metazoa; phylum Arthropoda; class Malacostraca; order Decapoda; family Cambaridae; genus Procambarus; species Procambarus virginalis. Next base: position 9,063,741 of record WNGS01162157.1, read on the forward strand.
AACTTGGATATGAATAATTTGAAAGACTTGGGGTTACTTGCAACACTCCTCCAAAGGATCATGGATGTATTTGACTAATAACAGCACTGATTTGTGATTACATGCTAAAGCAAATACATTACTTTGAAAAATACCAAATCCATCTATCAGTAGAACATTCACTGATCTAATGTCAAGAGCTTAATGATGCCAGAAACTTGGTCATTTTAATGAACCATTAAATAAAATCATAGAAAGTGAAGTATTAGTGGAATTACTGTATTAGTGAAATGTCTGATATTTAAAAAAAAATTCCATCTATACCATTCAAATTACACCAGAGTACAGAAGGATTACTATGTAATCCTTGCTTATATTTCATCATTCGTTCTTTGACCCTGACATGTTGTTAGGCTCGAAAGTTATAACTAAACATTTTTCAGTTTTTACTAAATTTAGTTTTTAAGTCTTTTTGCAAAGCTCATAATAATGGCCATTCTCAAGTGATTTGCTGCTTTAAATGTTAAAGCCTTGGGAATGTGCTCATGTTCTGAGGAGGAAAGCTTTCTTCCATAAACTGTTTGTCAGTGATGTCCAGTAAAGATAATAGATCGTGTGATTTATTTAATTCTAAGCACACCTCTAGCAATTTACTTGCTAATGCTTTGACACTAGTTCATCATGTTTAGAATTTGTTGGTTTTGGTCTGTTGACTTTCTTAAACTTGTAATTGACAAGGAAGTTGCATTGCCTCATCTGTTTCTGCACCAAGGATACTGTCTTGATTGGATAGTCTGCCTTTGATGAGGCTTTTATGTAAGTTTGTAGCATAGGTACGTAATTTTGTTGTTTTTACCTTTTGTTGGGGATTAAACTCAGGGAGTAGCAGCATGCAAGCACTGAAAATATGTTTTAGGCTTGTAATTACCCAAAGTGTAGTTACAGGATGAGTTATGCTCATGGTGTCCCATCTTCCCAGAACTGTCATATACTGCTTTGACACTACTGACGATTTTGGCCTCCACCAATACCTTGCCTAACTTGTTCCAACCATCTACCACTGTTTGCGAAAGTAAATTTCTTATCTTTCTTAGGCAGCTTTGTTTAGTTAGTTTAAATCTATGACTTCTTGCTCCTGAAGTTCCAGGTCTCTGGAATTCTTCCCTATCAATTTTATAGATTCCTGTTAATATTTTGTACGTGTTACCTGGTAGTGGTTGGGTCCCCAATAGGTGTTTTAATTGGTATTTTGTAAGACCCTATAATTTTGTAGTAAATTATTTTGGCTGAATTGACATTTGTTTCAGGCAACTCCAAAGCACTTTAAATTGGTTCTATAGGAATGTCAGTCTCTGTGGCATTAATTCATTCCACTTCCATATAAGCTGTGGGAGCAGCAAAATAGTTTGTTCAAAGTTGGGCTTTTCAAAAAATTGAACACGTTGTATACAGAAGACCACTTGGTTTGTGAAGCCTTCGTGGGCGAGACCTGTTGCTTGTGTAAGTTCGTAAACGAGAAATTTAGGAAAAAAATAATACATGTATGGAAAAAATGGAAAAATGTCGGGAAAAAATTCTAGGGGAAAAAATTGAGAGATTTATAGCATTATTGCGACAGTATTGTTTGTACTCGCCAATAAGAGAAGTCCTGATCCACTTATGTTGATGATGAATGTTGATGAAGCATAGTTATTTGCATGGAAGAGGTGATGGTGGATGTTGGTGTTGGGTTGACTGAAGTGGAGATTAATGGTGATAAAAGGTAACCTCAGATGTTGATGCATTTGTATCAACATGTGATGAGTCGCATGCAGGTGAGGCATTTCCAGTTTTCTTGGAAGCCTTTGCAAAAGACTCTTTAATTGACATTTGTTACATCCCCTTTGATCTTGTTTTCATAAACTTCATATACAAATTGTACAGACTCCTCATGGCCTTAGTTTTAAACTCAGTTACTCATGTCCATAAATGCCAGAATGCCTTAAAAATGTTGCTGAACTTTTTCCACATTACATTTTTCCTTCATTTCTTCATCCTCTTCCCCTTCCTCGCCATCTTCATTGCACTCTTCTGGCCTTTTTGCTGTACATACTAATTCTATAATTTCATCATCAGCCATGTTTTAATTTTTTGGGACTTCATCAAAATCTATCCACTTATGTCATCTTCTATTGTTTCAGTCACCAGTACTGCTTTCAGTTCTGGGGACTCGGTCCCCTTGACATAGGCTAGGAGTTTCCTCTCAAGTTTTTCTTCACACCAACTTTTTTCGTCGCAGATCCTTCAAATCTGCCTCGTCATCTTCCTCAGGAAACAGACTTGACGTGGGCCAAAGTTTTTTCCAACCATTTCTTAAGTGTTGTTTGCTGTACCTCATTCCATATACTAGCAATAGTCTAGATAGCTGACTTTATTGTGAAGTCTTTATAAAGTCCTTAATTATTCCTAGCTGATTATTAGACATCTGGCAAACATCCTTTTGTACAGTAGTGGTGTTTAAGATTCTTAATTATCCTTTGATTCATGGATTGGATCAGTGAAGTTGTATCGGGTGGTAAGAATGTTCCAATGATACTGCTATTTACTAGCTCATCACCTCGTGGATGCGTTGAACTATTATCTAGTAGCAGCACAATTTTGCTGTTTTGCTGGAGGCCAATACTTTCCAGGTGCTCCTTCATCTCGGGTACAAAGTTCTTATTAAACCACTCGGCAAGTATTACTAGAGACATCCACACACTTGACTAGTTCTCATAAATCACAGGGAGTCACCTAGCTGACTTTAAAGCCCTGGGGTTTTTGCTAATTCCAGTCACAAGTAATTTCAATTTGTGCATGCTAGCTGCATTTGCACAGCACAACAAAGACATTCTGGTTGATCTCCTTATAACCACTTGAAGGATCGTCCTCACCACTATGAGCCTTCTCATAGTGTGGGTAACATACACCAGTACAAACCTATCTCGTCAGCATTGTAAATTTGCTCTGGAGATGAATTTTGTTCCTGCACCATGTCCGCAAATTTACTTGATTACTTGCCTACACCAATAGTATCAGCGTATCAGCAGATGATCTTTCACCATGTACAGTACTTTAATGAACCTAATGCCATGATGGGTTTTAAAGCTTCTGTGCCATCCATCACTGTTGCACACTTCTGAGTAATTTTCATTGCTTGGTGAAATTAAAGTGCCTTTTCCACAAGCAGCCAGCCTACCACTGGCTTCTTTGTCACCTTATGCCTCTGTTTGTACCACTCCCACGCTGCATTATCAACACTCCACTTTTGCTTTACTTACTTCCTTTCTATTTCTTATTGCCTTATGACTTTCATTTCTAGAGAAATAATAAATGCTAGGTTTATCCTGAAGATAAAAACAGTACTTGTGTTAACGCCATATTCAGCGCACACGCATATCAACAAACTGGAAAAGGTGCAAAGACATGCTACTAAGTGGCTCCCAGAATTGAAGGGCAAGAGCTACGAGGAGAGGTTAGAGGCATTAAATATGCCAAAACTAGAAGATAGAAGAAAAAGAGGTGATATGATCACTACATACAAAATAGTAACAGGAATTGATCAAATCGATAGGGAAGATTTCCTGAGACCTGGAACTTTAAGAACAAGAGGTCATAGATTTAAACTAGCTAAACACAGATGCCGAAGAAATATAAGAAAATTCGCTTTCGCAAACAGAGTGGTAGACGGTTGGAACAAGTTAGGTGAGAAGGTGGTGGAGGCCAAGACCGTCAGTAGTTTCAAAGTGTTATATGACAGTGTGCTGGGAAGACGGGACACCACGAGCTTAGCTCTCATCCTGTAACTACACTTAGGTAATAATTACACGACACTTCTCGGGACACCGCTCTCCACCTGCTTAAGTATTTCAACTGTCTTCTCAAATGTCATCACTGACTTCTTTCTTTTACATATCCTGTTTGTTGATGCTTTTACTGGCACAATGTGTGTACAGTATTTGGAGCTGACATGGTGCACGGATGTTCCTTGATTGTGCAGATATGTTCAACAAAGTCACGTAGTGAACACTCCAGCCTCATGACAAATAAAAAGTGGGAACAATAGGCCGTGAATCTGTGACGTCACAGGGTAGAAAGCACTTTAGAGTGGTGGCACACAACACGGTCAGTAGGTAAACTAGACCATCTCCCAAAACCACCCAGGGCTGGTGCGAGGCTTGGCGTACCGCATCCTCACCCGAACTTTGTTCGTGTAGTGTGAAACCCCATCCCTGGCTAGCGCGAGGCTTGGTGGATCGCTCCCTCACCCGAACTTGTTCGTGTAGCGTGAAACCCCAACCCTGGCCGGCGGAAGGCTTGGCGGATCACATCCTCACCTGAACTTTGTTCATGTAGCGTGAAACCCCGACCCCAATCGGGAAACTGGAACTTTCGGATAACTTTAGTACAAACAGCTACTTGGTTTACGAACTTGAGTTTTCCAGCTTAATTTGGCTATGTGTGAGGGATTTTTTAAATGTTCATATTAATTTATAATTTAAGAAATCTTTGGCTGGGCCAGTTTTCACATGCCTGTGTATACCTAATGATCTGGCTTGCACCTTTTTCATTTACAAACAGGTTATGCATGACCCAAGACCAAATTTAAATGCAACAAAAATGCATCACACACATTTATTTAAAGAATATATTGTAACACATTTTCTTTGCAAAAACTAAAATATGCATTTGTTGTAATCCTTGCAACATATGAGAAGTGAAAGCAATCTTGAGATTGTTGCATCACTTAGAAAATGCAGCTGCCAGGAAGGCAACGAATTTACCTCCTAAAATGCCCTTTAATACGTTACATTTGAAGCTTTAATTACTGTTATCTTGAGGTTATCTTGAAATGATTTCAGGGCTTTAGTGTTCCCGCGGCCCAGTCCTCGACCAGTCCTCCACCCCCAAGAAGCTGCCCGTGACAGCTGAGTAACACCCAGGTACCTATTTCACTGCTAGGTAACAGGGGCATAGGGTGAAAGAAACTCTGCCCATTGTTTCTCGCCGGCGCCCGGGATCGAACCTGGGACCACAGGATCACAAGTCCAGTTGTGCTGTCCACTCGGCCGACCGGCTCCCTATGTATAATAACAATTTGTACAGTTCAAAATTATAAAAATCTTACGTGAAGATAATCAACATTTTGTGCCTTGGCACATCCAGAATGCTATGTTCTAAATTACATTTGTGGTTTGAGTTACATAGTACAGTACTGTAATCTTAAATTGGCTGACATCTTGACTACAAAAACTGGAAACTAATTTTGGAAAAATTATTTATATAAAGTACAGTACAATACAGTATTATAAATTAATTTAGAGAATAATTAAATTTATGAAAAGGACATGACAGGATGATAGAAAATGTGGTAAGATTAAGTAATGGTGAGGCTGTTCCAATGAATCTGTATTGTCATCGACAAGACAATATATTCTAGGCAGCATCTTCACAGCAGGAGGTTACCTTACCTTACCTCGAGGTGCTTCCGGGGCTTAGCATCCCCGCGGCCCGGTCGTCGACCAGGCCTCCTGGTTGCTGACTGATCAACCAGGCTGTTGGACATGGCTGCTCGCAGCCTGACGTATGAGTCACAGCCTGGTTGATCAGGTACCCTTTGAAGGTGCTTATCGAAGGAAGGGGAACGTTTGTTCAAGATATTCATGGTACTTGTTGGCATAGATATGCCTGGCATGTGAACTTTGGGATCCATCCCTAGATTGGCTGTGATCACTATTTAAAATATCTTTAGTTTAGGAATTGGTTTAATTCAAAATTTTGTGAACACTGGTTACCCCAGACTATCGGTAGGGCTCGATAAGAAAATTAAGAGGCTGCTGTTTAAACAAAGGTACTCGATGACATGTTGATAGATTTCAAGAATTTTGGGCTGGATAAAGAGTTTCAAGATCATGACTGTCGTAGATATCTGTTTTTAATACTCGTAATATCTTTAAAGATAAGTTTAAAAGAAAAGTGCTGTGTACAGGACAGAGCGTTATGTTGACAGACTTGTGGTCATCTGAATAAGACTGGCTTAGCACTTTCTTCTAATAATTACATTTCATACCAGGAGGCCCGGTTATAAACCAGGCCACGAGGGTATTGATGCTTGCAACAACCGCACAGTAACCTCATGGTAAGGTTAAGTAACCTTCAGCCTGCATATTATTCCTCCAAAAGGTTGAGAAGCCTGTTAAAAAGCTAGGTAGTGGTAGCTATGACATTATATCTAATGATTTCAAACACCAGGCACCAAAATTACATGAATATAATAATAATAATAATAATAATAATAATAATAATAATAATAATAATAATTATGATGATAAATAAATAAATAACAATTTACTCACAAGAAGGTAGAATGGGTTTATGAGAGTACATATCTTACATTCTTGCAAAGCCACTAACATGCATAGCATTTTGGGCAGGCTGTGTTTTTCTGGCATTCTCTTTTGCTATTATATCCCCTTTTTTCTGTATTGGTTTCTATTCCAAAGAAATGCCAATCATATCCTCTTCCAATAAACATTAGGTCATTGCAAAGAACACATTTTTCAACAAATTAAGATACATTGGTTTTCTTTTTGATGAACTAAGAACCTTTTGAGTTTATTTGGATATAAGTGGATACTACAGCACTGTGCAGCTTTTTATGATGGAAACTATTCAGTCTTACGACTACCAAGAAAGATTTTTTTTTTTTCCTTGATGCCTCCAAAACATTTGAAGTTGAACACACAGCTTGGGAATTACCAAACAAACATCTGCCAATTACTTGATATAAATACTCTTATCTTATCATGTCAGTATGCAGTCTTATGAAAGTACATGTAACCCTTAATCCCTGCACAGTGCATCTGTTTCTTGTGACAATTTCATGGTGCATGGATTAATGAATTATTAACATTAACTGAATTTTTTAAAAGTTAAAATAATGTCAGTTTTATTTCTAATCACAATGGAAAAAAACATTAAAAAGTTAATTTTGTTACATTCAAAATTTTTTTGACCACTGTACAGCGTTTTTGCCACTGCACTTTGCAGAACACCTTAAGGTGCTAGATTGGGGGTGCGCAGAGCGGCATAAGGTGCTTTTAGGTATAGAAATGATTCAAGACTCCGTGGGTACATTGGGGGAGGGTGGGGGTTCACCTCCTGTGCCTCAGGACTCTAAAACAGATGCTGTCTTAAAAATAATAAGCATCCATACTTGTTGTGAGAGCCTCAGTACAGTACTGAGAGAGCAATCAAGGCTGGCGAATGCAGTGGGAGCTCACAATACCACTTAATAATGATGAATAAAGTAGATAACTGCAATTATTGTGTTGATAATGTCATAGATGATCCCACTGATAGACTTGTGTACAATGTTCAGATATCAGAGAATACAATGCTAGTATATTCACAACATGAGGTAGAGACAGCACCCAATGTAGATATTGGGGGCATTGTCTTGCATCATGGACTGCTGGCGTCATCTGCTCATATCATGTGGCTCCATGTTTTGATTTCATCACCATACCCGACTAGAACTGCTTATTAGTTTATTATGGTGCATATAAATGTAGATACTTGATGTGTGTGTATATAGTGTATTAACGGCAAGAACAGTATGTTGGGAGGAGCAATCTTTGCCATTTAGGTAGTGTCATCAGCTGACTGGTGTGTGGTGGTGCTATGTTGTTTGGACATGTTAACCAGCTTAGTGATTCGTTATGGTGCAAAACAAGTGTAGATAATTATATATATACACTTGTATATAGTGTAATAACAGGGAAAAACACTGATCTTAGAATATAATAATATGCATGTCACTATACATGAGCCCCATATTTTTTAGTATTGGGATGTTTCTACACATTTACAATAACTATAAAAATTCCCAAAATTGTACGCTTTTGAATAATACAGCGTAAAAAAAGAGAAACCACTGAAACATTGAAGTAATTATTAACATTTATATTCGTGGCATCTGCTGCCCCACGGGGTAGCTGGGGGCGAGCATGTCCGGGCGTCTA
>WNGS01162157.1:9135709-9156655 GCA_020271785.1 Procambarus virginalis
CTGGGCCACACGTGCTGTGGTGGAGCAGCCTGGGCCACACGTGCTGTGGTGGAGCAGCCTGGGCCACACGTGCTGTGGTGGAGCAGTCTGGGCCACACGTGCTGTGATGGAGCGGCCTGTGCCACACGTGCTGTGGTGGGCCAGGGCTCCGGGCCAGTGCTGTGGTGGGCCAGGGCTCCGGCCACACGGTAACAGGTAAACCAGTGCGTGGTACTTGGCCAGTTCACTCGTATGGAACAAGTCTGTTTCTCGCAAGGAACGGTAAATATTAGGATTGCGTAAGAGAATTCAACCGTGAGTCTCCTACTTTCTAGAAAGTTTCTTACTAGTCTCTAATGAGAAATTTCGAAATTTAAACTTAAAGTAAAATTTTCAGTTCTATTTTCCATCACTCGCCTTTGAAATTATCTATATAAAAGATATCTTTTATCTGTCTAATCGAGGCAGAATTCTTGACACTATCTTTACACCTCATTTGTCCGGAATAATTTAATAAGCAAATTTTTAATAATTTCGATTTTTTTTAATTTCAAATTTTCGAATAATTTGAACAAGCTGTCATGTGACTCCATCACCTCCTGGGGAATCATACATATTCCAGCTGTCCTCCTGTCCTAGCGACTCCAACAAACATTGCGTTGGCATTAGAGTTGCGAGGCATTAGGTAACGAGGTTCTCTCTCTGCTGGACAACCGGCTGTGGTGAGGCTCCTATATATATAATTCCTGAATTTCTAACGTATCAAAGTTTTCATTCCATACACGTTTCATTAGGAGCAGCCCGAGCTGGCCGCCGTCAGCTGCCAAGCCGCCGCCAAGCCGCCGCCAAGCTGGTAAATACACGGTCGATACGTCGCTAATTTCTCAAATTAAAACCTTAGAACTTGCCAATGAAACCTTCGGCAGCGCTTTCCTGTACAATAATATTCCTGAGAATTCTTGCATGTTCCCTTCAGCTTAGTTAAGGCCAGAACACCCTGGCTTGTGTTCTGTCAGCGTGTCTATGGTCGCTTGTGTACTGTCAGGGTGTCTATGGTCGCTTGTGTACTGTCAGGGTGTCTATGGTCGCTTGTGTACTGTCAGGGTGTCTATGGTCGCTTGTGTACTGTCAGGGTGACTGGTCGCTTGTGTTCTGTCAGCGTGTCTATGGTCGCTTGTGTACTGTCAGGGTGACTGGTCGCTTGTGTTCTGTCAGGGTGTCTGGTCGCTTGTGTTCTGTCAGCGTGTCTATGGTCGCTTGTGTTCTGTCAGGGTGTCTATGGTCGCTTGTGTTCTGTCAGCGTGTCTATGGTCGCTTGTGTTCTGTCAGCGTGTCTATGGTCGCTTGTGTACTGTCAGGGTGTCTATGGTCGCTTGTGTTCTGTCAGGGTGTCTATGGTCGCTTGTGTACTGTCAGGGTGTCTATGGTCGCTTGTGTTCTGTCAGGGTGTCTGGTCGCTTGTGTACTGTCAGGGTGTCTGGTCGCTTGTGTTCTGTCAGGGTGTCTATGGTCGCTTGTGTTCTGTCAGGGTGTCTATGGTCGCTTGTGTACTGTCAGGGTGTCTATGGTCGCTTGTGTTCTGTCAGCGTGTCTATGGTCGCTTGTGTACTGTCAGGGTGTCTGGTCGCTTGTGTTCTGTCAGCGTGTCTATGGTCGCTTGTGTTCTGCCAGGGTGTCTATGGTCGCTTGTGTTCTGTCAGCGTGTCTATGGTCGCTTGTGTTCTGTCAGGGTGTCTATGGTCGCTTGTGTTCTGTCAGCGTGTCTATGGTCGCTTGTGTACTGTCAGGGTGTCTATGGTCGCTTGTGTTCTGTCAGCGTGTCTATGGTCGCTTGTGTTCTGTCAGCGTGTCTATGGTCGCTTGTGTTCTGTCAGCGTGTCTATGGTCGCTTGTGTACTGTCAGGGTGTCTATGGTCGCTTGTGTACTGTCAGGGTGTCTATGGTCGCTTGTGTTCTGTCAGCGTGTCTATGGTCGCTTGTGTACTGTCAGGGTGTCTATGGTCGCTTGTGTTCTGTCAGGGTGTCTATGGTCGCTTGTGTACTGTCAGGGTGTCTATGGTCGCTTGTGTACTGTCAGGGTGTCTATGGTCGCTTGTGTTCTGTCAGGGTGTCTATGGTCGCTTGTGTTCTGTCAGGGTGTCTATGGTCGCTTGTGTACTGTCAGGGTGTCTATGGTCGCTTGTGTTCTGTCAGGGTGTCTATGGTCGCTTGTGTTCTGTCAGGGTGACTGGTCGCTTGTGTTCTGTCAGGGTGTCTATGGTCGCTTGTGTTCTGCCAGGGTGTCTATGGTCGCTTGTGTTCTGTCAGGGTGTCTATGGTCGTTTGTGTTCGTCAGGGTGTCTATGGTCGCTTGTGTACTGCCAGGGTGTCTGGTCGCTTGTGTTCTGTCAGGGTGTCTATGGTCGCTTGTGTTCTGTCAGGGTGTCTGGTCGCTTGTGTTCTGTCAGGGTGTCTATGGTCGCTTGTGTTCTGTCAGGGTGTCTGGTCGCTTGTGTTCGTCAGGGTGTCTATGGTCGCTTGTGTTCTGTCAGGGTGTCTGGTCGCTTGTGTTCTGTCAGGGTGTCTATGGTCGCTTGTGTTCGTCAGGGTGTCTATGGTCGCTTGTGTTCTGTCAGGGTGTCTGGTCGCTTGTGTTCGTCAGGGTGTCTATGGTCGCTTGTGTACTGTCAGGGTGTCTGGTCGCTTGTGTTCTGTCAGGGTGTCTGGTCGTTTGTGTTCTGCCAGGGTGTCTATGGTCGCTTGTGTTCTGTCAGGGTGTCTGGTCGTTTGTGTTCTGTCAGGGTGTCTGGTCGTTTGTGTTCTGTCAGGGTGTCTGGTCGCTTGTGTTCTGTCAGGGTGTCTGGTCGCTTGTGTTCTGTCAGGGTGTCTGGTCGTTTGTGTTCTGTCAGGGTGTCTGGTCGTTTGTGTTCTGTCAGGGTGTCTATGGTCGCTTGTGTTCTGTCAGGGTGTCTATGGTCGCTTGTGTTCTGCCAGGGTGTCTATGGTCGCTTGTGTTCTGCCAGGGTGTCTATGGTCGCTTGTGTTCTGCCAGGGTGTCTATGGTCGTTCGTGTTCTGCCAGCCACGCGAATCCTCGTCACATTAATATACAAGTCTCCGGTAAAAGCTCTTAGTTTTGTCTTAATAACGTATTCTATGTTAATGTCGATCACAAAAACCAATGTATTGACTTGCATTTTGAATGAGAAAGTTGTAATTATGATCGTAATTCAGGGAGGTCTCGTGTATTTGGAAAGTTAATCTTTCTCTGTCTGGAAAAAAATTGCTGCCACAGGAAGTTGATTATCTTTCATAATAATCAGATTATTGAAAGTGAAAAGTGTTGAAAGTTGCAACAAATCTATTGCAACTCTCATCACGTCCCTGAAGAAAATTTGACAGGTCTAGGGGTAGTGTCGTGTTTTCCCCTGCCAATATTTGATCAGGAAAAGGATTTGGGATAAGACGGGGGAAAGGAATGGTACCCAACCTTTTGTGGACGGTCGGGGGGATTGAACGCCGACCTGCATGAAGCGAGACCGTCGCTCTACCGTCCAGTCCAAGTGGTTGGACATGGGGCGAGGCAGGAAATGGGTCCTTGGGGAGGAAGCTTTTATAGTGGAAGTGGCCGGGCTCGACCCAGGTGCATGGCGAGGCGCGGCGAGGCTTCCACAACACATCTGGGGCCAGATTCACGAAACAGTTACACAAGTACTTACGAACTTGTGCATCTTAACTCAATCTTTGATGGCTTTGGTTACATTTATAAAACAGTTTACAAGTATGAAAACTACCCAATCAACTGTTGTTATTGTTATAAACAGCCTCCTGGTGCTTCGGAGCTCATTACCTGTTTAATATTTGTAAACAAAGCCGCCAAAGAATGAGAAAAGATGTACATGTTCGTAAGTGCTTGCGTAACTGCTTCGTGAATCTAGCTCCTTGCCTAGAAGGTGCGGACCTGTAGGAGGCGCAAACTGCCGTCTCCCTGCTCCCAAGGGGTCTTCTGAAGTGGATCTCAGCGGTGGATAAGATGTATCCACCAGGAGGTAGTAATTACGCCCCACTAAAGAAGGGAAGGGAGAGAGGCTTCCAGTCTTGTGGTTCCTTCATAGGAACCTTCTTCTTCCTTCTGTAGGTGGTCTTCCTTCTTCAGGCATGTTCTTTGTTTTCGCTAGTTGGGTTTAGTCTTTACCTGCTTCTTTCGTTGGGGGTTGACTGCGCCTCATTCCAGGGGCGGCTGGCTGGACGTGACCTGGGTCGGCGTTGCCCCCCCCCCTGGGTCAGTGTTGCCCCCCCNGGGTGTGAGCTAAGAGGTTAGAATGAGAGATGTCGACCTGGTCATTGCACTGTGCCAGAGGTTGACTATCACACCACAGCTGACAGTGGCACTGTACCAGAGTTTAACTATTACACCACAGCTGATAGACAACTGTCTGTCCTGACAGACATTTGCTGTTGCTGTTCCTGACAGCAACAACTTTGTTGCATCAGGAACAGCGTCTGTGCAGATGAGCAGATGAGTTGGGAGATGAGCTAGCTGAAATATCTCATTTAGCTAATTCATATAATGATGCTAAACTCACGGTGGTAGGTGACTTTAACACACACTGTCTCGACAAGATGCATATTTTTATCTACTGAATGTTTTTGCGAGTGTTGAAAATTACACAATTCTGCTGTCAATGATGAATTTAATTATACTAATTTATCTAATTACCTTTAGATTTTTTTTCGTGAGGTGGGAGAGGAAGATGTGATAGTGAAGTTTTCCCATTGGTGATGTAAGTGGTCACATCTGTCTGCGCCACACCTTCCTGTCTGCGCCACACCTTCCTGTCTGGCGCCACACCTTCCTGTCTGCCCCCCACCTTCCTGTCTGCCCCCCACCTTCCTGTCTGCCCCCCACACCTTCCTGTCTGCCCCCCACACCTTCCTGTCTGCCCCCACACCTTCCTGTCTGCCCCCCACACCTTCCTGTCTGCCCCCACACCTTCCTGTCTGCCCCCCCACACCTTCCTGTCTGCCCCCCCACACCTTCCTGTCTGCCCCCCCCACACTTCCTGTCTGCCCCCCCACACCTTCCTGTCTGCCCCCACACCTTCCTGTCTGCCCCCACACCTTCCTGTCTGCCCCCCACACCTTCCTGTCTGCCCCCCCACACCTTCCTGTCTGCCCCCCACACCTTCCTGTCTGCCCCCCCACACCTTCCTGTCTGCCCCCCCACACCTTCCTGTCTGCCCCCCCACACCTTCCTGTCTGCCCCCCCACACCTTCCTGTCTGCCCCCCACACCTTCCTGTCTGCCCCCCCCACCTTCTGTCTGCCCCCCCACCTTCCTGTCTGCCCCCCCACCTTCCTGTCTGCCCCCCCACCTTCCTGTCTGCCCCCACACCTTCCTGTCTGCCCCCCACACCTTCCTGTCTGCCCCCCACACCTTCCTGTCTGCCCCCCACACCTTCCTGTCTGCCCCCCCACCTTCCTGTCTGCCCCCCCACCTTCCTGTCTGCCCCCCACACCTTCCTGTCTGCCCCCCACACCTTCCTGTCTGCCCCCCACACCTTCCTGTCTGCCCCCACACCTTCCTGTCTGCCCCCCACACCTTCCTGTCTGCCCCCCACACCTTCCTGTCTGCCCCCACACCTTCCTGTCTGCCCCCCACACCTTCCTGTCTGCCCCCCACACCTTCCTGTCTGCCCCCCCACCTTCCTGTCTGCCCCCCACACCTTCCTGTCTGCCCCCACCTGCAGTGTCTCACTCATATATTGGTACTGCCGATGAAAACGTAAACCTGTTTAGAACACATCTTAAACTGGGAGGTCACGCTTGTTACAGGGTCTAGTTTAACACATACACACACACACACACACACACACACACACACACACACACACACACACACACACAACACACACTCACTCACTCACTCACTCACTCACTCACTCACTCACTCACTCACTCACTCACACTCTCTCTCTGTGTCTCTCTGTCTCTGTCTGTCTCTGTGTGTCTGTCTCTCTCTGTCTCTCTCTCACTCACTCACCTCTACACCTACACACACAAACAGTCGTCCCACACCCCCTGGGAAGTGACTAGAACCCTGAGAACTAGCCCCCAGCGCGCCCCAGGGGCCCATCAGCCACAAGATATCGGCCAGAGGCAGGTGAGAACTGTGGCTACCAGTCTTAGTATCACCCTGGCATTCTGCCCTCCCAATATTGAGAAGAAATTGCCGTTGTAAATTTCTGGAAGAGCGAACACACCATTGTGTGGCGTCGCAATTTAGGTATGAACGACGCTGTTAGGGCTTCCAATGCACAAACAGATGCGCGTATTGTGTTAGTTTTTTCCACCAGACGACGGCAGGTGGTCCCCTCGCCTGGAGAGGAACACTCCAAGAAATTTTATACTCAGGACTACGAGTTATATTTTATATGCAACTGTAATTTTCCATTTTTTTTAAGTGGCAGTTAGTAAATATTGTAAAGGATAAATGGCGAAGCTTTGAGGATGTTTTATTGGAGAGGAAACTCCTGGGTAGAGACTTTGTTGAGGGGGGGGGGAAGGACCCCCCTATAGAGGCTCTATGTATCTATAAGGAAGTCATCATGTTCAGTCTCTGCCTCGCTTCATTTTCTCTACTTTCCCCAAAACTGTGTTTTTGTGAAATTTTCAAACATTCATAAATGCTTGATGCAGGCCTAGCTCTGGGTTTTTTTCAGTCATGAATTTTTAAACCCAATCCTAGAGATTTTTCTTGTTCGTGGAAGGTGGAGGCTTGTGTTGTGGCAACCACGAGGCGTCCCTCAGTCACACCTTGAGGGTGTGCATGATGACCTGCTTGTGTGTGGTGGAGCAGCCTGGGCCACACGTGCTGTGGTGGAGCAGCCTGGGCCACACGTGCTGTGGTGGAGCAGCCTGGGCCACACGTGCTGTGGTGGAGCAGCCTGGGCCACACGTGCTGTGGTGGAGCAGCCTGGGCCACACGTGCTGTGGTGGAGCAGCCTGGGCAACACGTGCTGTGGTGGGCCAGGGCTCCGGGCCAGTGCTGTGGTGGGCCAGGGCTCCGGGCCACACGGTAACAGGTAAACCAGTGCGCGGTACTTGGCCAGTTCACTCGTATAGAACAAGTCTGTTTCTCGCAAGGAACGGTAAATATTAGGATTGCGTAAGAGAATTCAACCGTGAGTCTCCTACTTTCTAGAAAGTTTCTTACTAGTCTCTAATGAGAAATTTCGAAATTTAAACTTAAAGTAAAATTTTCAGTTCTATTTTCCATCACTCGCCTTTGAAATTATCTATATAAAAGATATCTTTTATCTGTCTGCTCGAGGCAGAATTCTTGACACTATCTTTACACCTCATTTGTCCGGAATAATTTAATAAGCAAATTTTTAATAATTTCGATTTTTTTAATTTCAAATTTTCGAATAATTTGAATAAGCTGTCATGTGACTCCATCACCTCCTGGGAAATCATACATATTCCAGCTGTCCTCCTGTCCTAGCGACTCCAACAAACATTGCGTTGGCATTAGAGTTGCGGGGCATTAGGTAACGAGGTTCTCTCTCTGCTGGACAACCGGCTGTGGTGAGGCTCCTATATATATAATTCCTGAATTTCTAACGTATCAAAGTTTTCATTCCATACACGTTTCATTAGGAGCAGCCCGAGCTGGCCGCCGTCAGCTGCCAAGCCGCCGCCAAGCTGGTAAATACACGGTCGATACGTCGCTAACTTCTCAAATTAAAACCTTAGAACTTGCCAATGAAACCTTCGGCAGCGCTTTCCTGTACAATAATATTCCTGAGAATTCTTGCATGTTCCCTTCAGCTTAGTTAAGGCCAGAACACCCTGGCTTGTGTCTCAGGGTGTCTATGGTCGCTTGTGTACTGTCAGGGTGTCTGGTCGCTTGTGTACTGTCAGGGTGTCTATGGTCGCTTGTGTTCTGTCAGGGTGTCTATGGTCGCTTGTGTACTGTCAGGGTGTCTGGTCGCTTGTGTACTGTCAGGGTGTCTATGGTCGCTTGTGTTCTGTCAGGGTTTCTATGGTCGCTTGTGTACTGTCAGGGTGTCTATGGTCGCTTGTGTACTGTCAGGGTGTCTATGGTCGCTTGTGTTCTGTCAGGGTGTCTATGGTCGCTTGTGTTCTGTCAGGGTGTCTATGGTCGCTTGTGTACTGTCAGGGTGTCTATGGTCGCTTGTGTACTGTCAGGGTGTCTATGGTCGCTTGTGTACTGTCAGGGTGTCTATGGTCGCTTGTGTTCTGTCAGGGTGTCTGGTCGCTTGTGTACTGTCAGGGTGTCTATGGTCGCTTGTGTTCTGTCAGGGTGTCTATGGTCGCTTGTGTACTGTCAGGGTGTCTGGTCGCTTGTGTTCTGTCAGGGTGTCTATGGTCGCTTGTGTTCTGTCAGGGTGTCTATGGTCGCTTGTGTACTGTCAGGGTGTCTGGTCGCTTGTGTACTGTCAGGGTGTCTATGGTCGCTTGTGTTCTGTCAGGGTGTCTATGGTCGCTTGTGTACTGTCAGGGTGTCTATTGTCGCTTGTGTTCTGTCAGCGTGTCTATGGTCGCTTGTGTTCTGTCAGGGTGTCTGGTCGCTTGTGTTCTGTCAGGGTGTCTGGTCGCTTGTGTTCTGTCAGGGTGTCTGGTCGCTTGTGTACTGTCAGGGTGTCTGGTCGCTTGTGTACTGTCAGGGTGTCTGGTCGCTTGTGTACTGTCAGGGTGTCTGGTCGTTTGTGTTCTGCCAGGGTGTCTATGGTCACTTGTGTTCTGTCAGGGTGTCTGGTCGCTTGTGTACTGCCAGGGTGTCTGGTCGTTTGTGTTCTGCCAGGGTGTCTGGTCGTTTGTGTTCTGTCAGGGTGTCTGGTCGCTTGTGTTCTGTCAGGGTGTATGGTCGTTTGTGTTCTGTCAGGGTGTCTATGGTCGCTTGTGTACTGCCAGGGTGTCTATGGTCGTTTGTGTTCTGTCAGGGTGTCTATGGTCGCTTGTGTACTGTCAGGGTGTCTGGTCGCTCGTGTTCTGCCAGCCACGCGAATCCTCGTCACATTAATATATAATAGTCTCCCGTAAAAGCTCTTAGGTTGTCTTAATAACGTATTCTATGTTAATGTCGATCACAAAAACCAATGTATTGACTTGCATTTTGAATGAGAAAGTTGTAATTATGATCGTAATTCAGGGAGGTCTCGTGTATTTGGAAAGTTAATCTTTCTCTGTCTGGAAAAAAATTGCTGCCACAGGAAGTTGATTATCTTTCATAATAATCAGATTATTGAAAGTGAAAAGTGTTGAAAGTTGCAACAAATCTATTGCAACCCTCATCACGTCCCTGAAGAAAATTTGACAGGTCTAGGGGTAGTGTCGTGTTTTCCCCTGCCAATATTTGATCAGGAAAAGGATTTGGGATAAGACGGGGGAAAGGAATGGTACCCAACCTTTTGTGGACGGTCGGGGGGATTGAACGCAGACCTGCATGAAGCGAGACCGTCGCTCTACAGTCCAGTCCAAGTGGTTGGACATGGGGGCGAGGCAGGAAGTGGGTCCTTGGGGAGGAAGCTTTTATAGTGGAAGTGGCCGGGCTCGACCCAGGTGCATGGCGAGGCGAGGTGAGGCTTCCACAACACATCTGGGGCCAGATTCACGAAACAGTTACACAAGTACTTACGAACTTGTGCATCTTAACTCAATCTTTGATGGCTTTGGTTACATTTATAAAACAGTTTACAAGTATGAAAACTACCCAATCAACTGTTGTTATTGTTATAAACAGCCTCCTGGTGCTTCGGAGCTCATTACCTGTTTAATATTTGTAAACAAAGCCGCCAAAGAATGAGAAAAGATGTACATGTTCGTAAGTGCTTGCGTAACTGCTTCGTGAATCTAGCTCCTTGCCTAGAAGGTGCGGACCTGTAGGAGGCGCAAACTGCCGTCTCCCTGCTCCCTAGGGGTCTTCTGAAGTGGATCTCAGCGGTGAAGATGTATCCACCAGGAGGTAGTAATTACGCCCCACTAAAGAAGGGAAGGGAGAGAGGCTTCCAGTCTTGTGGTTCCTTCATAGGAACCTTCTTCTTCCTTCTGTAGGTGGTCTTCCTTCTTCAGGCATGTTCTTTGTTTTCGCTAGTTGGGTTTAGTCTTTACCTGCTTCTTTCGTTGGGGGTTGACTGCGCCTCATTCCAGGGGCGGCTGGCTGGACGTGACCTGGGTCGGCGTTCACCCCCCTTCCCCCCCCCCCCCATGGGTCGGCGTCGACTCCCTTGGGTTAGTGTTGACCCCCCTGGATTGAGGACGGTTGTGTCGCAGTGTCAGTATGACTCCATAGTCATTGTCGCATTCTGGTCCAGTTCTTTCTCCTTCCTAAATTCGTCGTTAGAGAAGAGGCTGAGTCTACGTTTTTTTTTTATTGAGGTGCATCTTAAGTCATGCTCCTCGCTTGGGAACAGTGAATGATTCGGTTCGATGGATGGTCCAGGAGGGACCAAAACGTCGTCGTCCCTTCACCTTCTAGTGTGTGGTCTGGTCAACATGATTCGGTTCACCTGGAACCTCGTATTTGGGTGGTTGTGCTTCCGGAAGCACCCGGGTTGAACGAGTTGATAAGATGATGATGATTAAGATTCAGCCACTGGGAACAAAACATTCCAAGTAGCACGGGCTATGGTGAGCCCGTAGTAGACTTACCTGGCACAGGAGCGGGGCTGTAACAGTTGATAACAGCTCTCGGGGGAATAATGGGAAATGAATGAGTCAAACATTGGATAAAGCGGCGGGCGGGGGAAGAAGTCGATAGAGATGTCATCTTTATTAGATGCTATTTGGTGAGATCTAGATCTGAGCGTAGGCAAGGTATTATTGTCGTCACTTTGTATATTTAGGCTGCGTCTCTCTCTGCTTTTATGGGTATAGCTTCCAGGATTTGTATTCTCTGGTCAGTGGTGGCTGCCAGGATTGTTGTATCACCACTAACTTGTTCCTAGCGAGTGTTGTGTGTACATTGCATATGGTTTCTTGGGGCACCAGCCTGTTGATGGCAGGTCAGTCTTCTAGACAGCCTGTAGATGACAGGTCAGTCTTCCAGACAGCCTGTAGATGACAGGTCAGTCTTCCAGACAGCCTGTAGATGGCAGGTCAGTCTTCCAGACAGCCTGTAGAGGCATGTCAGTCTTCCAGACAGCCTGTAGATGGCAGGCCAGTCTTCCAGACAGCCTGTAGATGACAGGTCAGTCTTCCAGACAGCCTTTAGATGGCAGGACAGTCTTCCAGACAGCCTGTAGATGGCAGGTCAGTCTTCCAGACAGCCTGTAGATGGCAGGTCAGTCTTCCAGACAGCCTGTAGATGACAGGTCAGTCTTCCAGACAGCCTGTAGAGGCATGTCAGTCTTCCAGACAGCCTGTAGATGACAGGTCAGTCTTCCAGACAGCCTGTAGATGACAGGTCAGTCTTCCAGACAGCCTGTAGAGGCATGTCAGTCTTCCAGACAGCCTGTAGATGACAGGTCAGTCTTCCAGACAGCCTGTAGATGGCAGGTCAGTCTTCCAGACAGCCTGTAGATGGCAAGTCAGTCTTCCAGACAGCCTGTAGATGGCAAGTCAGTCTTCCAGACAGCCTGTAGATGGCAGGCCAGTCTTCCAGACAGCCTGTAGAGGCATGTCAGTCTTCCAGACAGCCTGTAGATGGCAAGTCAGTCTTCCAGACAGCCTGTAGATGGCAGGCCAGTCGTCCAGACAGCCTGTAGATGGCAGGCCAGTCTTCCAGACAGCCTGTAGAGGCATGTGAGTCTTCCAGACAGCCTGTAGATGGCAGGTCAGTCTTCCAGACAGCCTGTAGATGGCAGGTCAGTCTTCCAGACAGCCTGTAGAGGCAGGTCAGTCTTCCAGACAGCCTGTTGATGGCAGGTCAGTCTTCCAGACAGCCTGTTGATGGCAGGTCAGTCTTCCAGACAGCCTGTAGATGGCAGGCCAGTCTTCCAGACAGCCTGTAGATGGCAGGTCAGTCTTCCAGACAGCCTGTAGATGGCAGGTCAGTCTTCCAGACAGCCTGTAGATGGCAGGTCAGTCTTCCAGACAGCCTGTAGATGGCAGGTCAGTCTTCCAGACAGCCTGTAGATGGCAGGTTAGTCTTCCAGACAGCCTGTAGAGGCAGGTCAGTCTTCCAGACAGCCTGTAGAGGCAGGTCAGTCGTGTATACAGCTTTGTGGTGCTCATAACAATAAAAGTAGATCAGCTGTTCATTTTACTTTGTAGTAAATAATTAATTCCAATTTCTGGTCTGATTCTGTTACACTGTACTTGAAATTATATTTTAATTATTCTTTCTAATTATTCTGTTTTATATTGAGCTCATAGTGGATTTGTAATAGTATTACTGTTGCAGTTCTGTTACACCATTTTTCTTAATATCTTCTAATATGGGTTTTGGCTTTATTCATTTACCCGTTGTTTAATAATAATAATAATTAATAATAATAATAATGTTTATTCAGTTAAAAGTACATGCATACAAAATGAGTTGAAACAGAATGTTGGATATTTGAAAGCTTCTGTCCGCTTCCTTGTGGATTTTATAGATGGATAGATGTATCCATTATAGTTGTGTTATAACAATCTGAATCGTAGGCCAGTTAAGAAGCGTTCGAAAAACAATCCCAAGATGAGTGACCTTGAAATGAATAAACATTTACAAGGGTATCTTTTGTTGATCGAGCGAGCGAGCCTCGGTTTATAAATTGAACAACAGTGGATAGGGATATTATCCTGCTGCGATATTACACTCGCTGAATTAACAAAGCAATCGCGAGCTTTTATTACAGGTAAGCTTAATTAGGGAGATTTTATTACAGGTAAGCTTAATTAAGTCGACAAAGGCAGTGAATGATCTCTCCGGAGTTGTGAGTCATTTGGGCTAAAGTCTCACATTTGTTGAACCTTCTCAAACTGGAGGTTGGTTAAGGTTTCCCAGACCGTGGACGGGTGGTGACGGCTGAGGCAGATTACTTAGACGGGTTGACGGGTAATGGGGCGGATTCCCTCCATCACCCCCCCCTACCTTCCCTCCATCACCCTCCCCCCTACCTTCCCTCCATCACCCCCCCCCCTACCTTCCCTCCATCACCCCTCCAACACACACGCACAAATATTCAAAAGGTGTACAGCTATAGTCAACATTGTTAGGCTTTCAAAGCGTGACAAAATAAACCCCTTTCGTGTTTGGTTCTTTTGAAACTCGTCACACAAGTAAAAAAGAGACAGTACTGGCCTGGTTCTGCTCGACTCTCCACGCAGTGATCCAACCACTCATACAGTACTAGGTGAGTACTAGGTGAGTACTAGGCGAGTATACTCGGTGAGTACTCACCTTAGCCAGGATAGGTGCCGTAGATTAAGGGGGCTCTCGATACATCTACATTTGAAACTGTGTTGTGGAGTATGGAAGATGAAGATTAGGCTACTACAAGGGCGTGGGTATTGGCCGTAGGTCTTGTGAAGTATATTCCTGTCACCTGTGAGTGATTATAGTGCCTCTCACCTGTGAGTGATTATAGTGCCTCTCACCTGTGAGTGATTATAGTGCCTCTCACCTGTGAATGACTACAGTGCCTCTCACCTGTGAATGACTACAGTGCCTCTCACCTGTGAATGACTACAGTGCCTCTCACCTGTGAATGACTACAGTGCCTCTCACCTGTGAATGACTACAGTGCCTCTCACCTGTGAGTGATTATAGTGCCTCTCACCTGTGAATGATTATAGTGCCTCTCACCTGTGAATGACTATAGTGCCTCTCACCTGTGAGTGATTATAGTGCCTCTCACCTGTGAATGACTATAGTGCCTCTCACCTGTGAGTGACTATAGTGGCTCTCACCTGTGAATGACTATAGTGCCTCTCACCTGTGAGTGACTATAGTGGCTCTCACCTGTGAATGACTATAGTGCCTCTCACCTGTGAGTGATTATAGTGCCTCTCACCTGTGAGTGATTATAGTGCCTCTCACCTGTGAATGACTATAGTGCCTCTCACCTGTGAGTGATTATAGTGCCTCTCACCTGTGAATGACTATAGTGCCTCTCACCTGTGAGTGATTATAGTGCCTCTCACCTGTGAGTGATTATAGTGCCTCTCACCTGTGAATGACTATAGTGCCTCTCACCTGTGAATGACTATAGTGCCTCTCACCTGTGAATGACTATAGTGCCTCTCACCTGTGAATGACTACAGTGCCTCTCACCTGTGAGTGATTATAGTGCCTCTCACCTGTGAATGACTATAGTGCCTCTCACCTGTGAATGACTATAGTGCCTCTCACCTGTGAATGACTATAGTGCCTCTCACCTGTGAATGATTATAGTGCATTCCGTTTGTTTACTACTGACTTGGAAAGCATCTTCCTCGGTCATTTGGGTGGCTGTTCATTCCACCTGTGTCCCATTTAACGAGTTGTTCATAAACATCTTTGTGTTGCGGAGACATTTAACACTTAAGACATACTTAAAACTTATTTGTACATTTCTTTCAAACCCTACAAGATTTTTTTGGCGATAAATCAAGCAGACGCGAAGTATTTCGGCATGGGGGGGAAAATATATAAAATTTTAATCCATAACACATCGAGGAATAAAGAAATGTCAAAGACAGCGAGCTCTGTGTGCCATCTCCGATCGAGTTGGTGCATGTGCACACGCAGATAAGAGCAAAAAAAAAAGCAAAGCAATTTGGAAAAAATGTTTCCCCTCTTGTTATTTAATTTCCTTAGCTTTCCTGATTCCCCCCTCAAGATGTACCTTATCCTCAGAGATTTATCCTCCTTTTGATCGTCCTGATTGAGCGTGGCAATCAGATCCGTGTTAATGACGATATTGTTAAGGGGGACGTTAATTTATCCGCCAAACTTAAGAATTTCTCTGAAGACTGGAACACGCTTGGATTCCATATCCAGAGGCTGTTGAAGGGTCTATTAGGAATTTAATGGGAAAAATAACTTTTTAGAAGATAAGTAAATTTTCATGCGAATTGAAGCCATATTGTAATCTTTGTACCAACCTTGTGTACTCATCAATGAACATAAAGTCTTATGCAGACGATGAGTCAGAATAACGTGGCTGAAGAATGTTGACCAGACCACACACTAGAAGGTGAAGGGACGACGACGTTTTGGTCCGTCCTGGACCATTCTCAAGTCGATTCTCAAATCGNTCTTCACCGTCTCTCAGGAACATGGAATATGTATATTATGTATATTAATATTTTGAAGAACTAATTTGGCTGTTGTATACATCAGCATGTATCACTCAATTGGAGCACATCAGACACGATCGTATTAAAGTATCCATCATCAAATTTCTTTCTTAGTCATGATCACTTCCTGATTACTCCCGTAGCTTCGTTACTCATGTGTAAAACTAATTATTTTCTTTGGCCCCCCAGGAAATGTGTACAATATACGACAGCATAAGTTTGGAGTCCTCTGCATTAGAGTATAACCATGTAAATGTAAGGTCTTTTAAAACATTACAAAAGTATTTTTCTGAGGATAACTGGATATTTACAAAAGTCCCATGTCAACACGCACTGTGGTGTACAGAATGGTGTTTAAAACAAGCAATATCCCTGAACTATTGCAGCAGCAAACTGGACAGGGTTTCATAAATTAGATTATGCATAATGAGTCGGGATTACTTGCGCCAAACGAGCTCAGGTCAATTTATGACGGCACTAAAAATTTCACACATCTCTGTGGCCGGCCCGATAAACTCTCTGGGTATTAATGGGCAAAACTTAATTTTTCTTACATTCCACCAATTGTTATTAGTGTTGGGGGTAATTTAGTTTTTCCTCGCTAGAATGTTAATTTTCTTCTTTTTCCATTGGTATTTTCCTTGTCACTGATACTGCGATACTTTCAAAACTCGATTCGTTTTCTTTCCGTTAAAATTTGTGATTAATTAAAGCTGATATTGACCAGCTTAGAGTGCTGTTATATAAAGTTGTTGTCCCACACAATTGGTCTATTTAATCTCTGCTGCGGTTTGTTCTCATTGCATTCCTAAATGATCAGCTAGTCCTTATTCCCAATTTCTCTTTCATTAAAGTTACTTATGGAGCTTTGTTATATTCTCGTCATAGTCACGTCAACACATTGGTTCTCCTTCAGATAGTTATTGCTAAAAAGCAATACAAATTGGGTCTCTTTTTACCGTGTTCGTTGCGGGTAATATTTAGGTTTGATATTCAGATCACAGTGAGTGTGTAAGTCACGGGAGCTCCCGGGAACTGGCGTCTCGCTCCACGTTATTACTTCTGGAAAGAATTGCAATGAAAGAACCTTGTGCTAGATTATTAGTGTGTGTGTGTGTGTGTGTCTCTTTCTCTTCTTCTCTCTCTCTCTCTTCTCCCCTCTCTCTTTTTCTTCTCTTTCTGTTTCTCTTCTCTCTTTCTCTTCTCTCTTTCTTTCTCTTCTCTCTTTCTCTTCTATCTTTCTCTTCTCTCTCTTTCTCTTCTATCTTCTCTCTCTCTCTTTCCCCCCCCTCTTCTCTCTTTCTCTTCTCTCTTTCTCTTCTCTCTTTCTCTCTCTCTTTTTTGTGCTTGAGGGGATGAGCTCTGACTCTCTAGTCCCGCCTTTCAACTGTCAATCAACTGGTTTACTGTACTGGTTCCTTGAGCCTATTGGGCTCCATGAGTTTGTTTTTGTCACCTATTTGTACTAATCTTTTTGTCTGCAAGATTGAGTTCTTGGACCCTTGCCTTCCTAGCCGCCGGCTGTACAACGTAACGACTGATGACCTAATTTCCCCCATCATCCATTTCGATGTTGTAACTAGGGTCCAGCTTTTGCAATCTGCTTTGTAGTTCATTTCATTCTCTCACTATTCTTACGCTAAAAGAAAACTTTCTTCCATATACGTCTCCTCCACTTCTCAAACTCCCCCCCTCCCCTTGTTCCCATGTTTTATTGGTATTGTGAACCTTTCCTCTTTTTCCCATTGTGTCAATCCTCTTACATCTGTGTCATGTCTTCCCTCTTCCTTCTCTAGTGACGCCAGGTCTTGTTCTTTGTCATTCTTCGTCCCTCCTCCCTGGCAACTCTGGGTCGAGTCTCGTTGCAAACTTCTACACCTTTTTCAAGTTTATTGTGTGTTTTTTAAGAGCGGGGCTCCAAGATGGGGCGGCATACTCTATAAAACTGGTCTCATGTAGGTGGCGTAGAGAGATCTAAATGCCTCCTTATCACCCTTTTCGAATAATGATTTGATTTGCCCGCATATGTTGTTGAAGTTGTTATATTTATATGTGCATCTGGAATTAGACTTGGTGTAATGTCCATTCCGAGGTGTTGCTCGCGAGTAGTTACAGGTAGGTAGTTTCCCTTTATTGGGCATCGGTCCTTTGGTCTCCTGTCGCCAGCTGTTGCCATTTCCTTCACCTTAAACTTGCAAGTGTTGAAATCCAGAAGCCATTTGTTGAATAAACTCTGCAGCATGTCTTAAGTCCTCTTGGAGACGTTTATAATCCTCATGTCACAACTCTCTTTTTTCCATTAAGTTTGCATTGTCTGTGAACATTCAAATATAAGACTCGACATAAGTAGATAGAAATTTAACATAATTGAGAAATGATATATAGGTCCCAGCATTGATCCTTGAGGTACTGGGCTTGTTACCCTCCTCCAGCCTGGCTCCTCGCCCCACTGTGGCACTCTGACTCCTGTCTGTTAGGGATTCCATTACCCACATCAGTGCTCTTTACATTTACTACCGTCCCTCAAATGTGTATAACCTCATTATTCGAATTACTGACCTATTTACTGCTAAGGGGGATAGAAGCATTAGGTAAATGGTAAGTGCCCATCTGTCCCACTCGGCAAGCGAACCCAGGATCGCAGATTGTGATTCGAAAATGAAGTAAACTGTACTAAAGTACCATGTCAAAGGCATTTTGCATGTAAAGAAATATGGAAGCTGCCCAACCTTATGTTATCCATATTGTCGTTACTTTATCATAGAACTGCTGTAGGTTCGTTAGGCACGATTTCCCTTCCCTAAAGCCGTTTGGTTTGTTTACATACTGTACTTAATTTCCTGGAGGTCTTGTTCGTGTTATTCTTTGCAAGGGGTGCTTGTTATTCATACTGGTCTGTAGCTGCCTCCTTTATAACTCAGCACTACATCAACCGCCTGTGTGTGCGAGTGCATTCGTGTCTGTGCACACACACGAATGCGTAAGAGTTCATGTGTGTGCGTGTGTGTGAGCGTGTTTGTAAGCGTGCAGTTCGTGCGTCAGGAGAAGATATAACACAAGAGAAATTTCCTGCTCGGTGCAGGTCTCATGACTTTTAAAATGTCTGATGCTTAAAAACATTGCAAGCTAAAGTCTGCTCGTCATGTTGCAGGGTGAGATCATACGTGTTACCCCTCCATGGTGCATTGGGTTGTAACACTATGTAGTTTTCCTGAGTCTAGCATGAAAGACCAAACTGTGGCATCAGTGAGTGTCCCTAAACAAAGGAACATTTACACCTTCAGTGTGTGTGCTAAGTTGGACCTTGACGGAAGAGATCAGGTCTTGTGGTCAACCTTTAATGACCAAATGAGACACCACGACTAGCTATTCCCAGAATTGTGGGGTGGGATGAGGGGTGGTCACTCATGCTGCTGTCGTGTCTCCTACCCCCCCCCTCGCCAAAAAAACAAAACAAAAGAGCAGTCATCTGGTCTGTTTGATAGCAAGGTTATCAAGGTTATCCCACCCGGGCCATCTCACTGGGTGTACCATATCATCCCGGCTCCAAAATAGTGGCGTGAATTGAGAGTCGGGCAAATTTATTCATTCATTTTGAGATTGAAAGATGTGAAGTTTCAACATTAAAGACCCGGCCCCCCAAGCCTCTCTCAGACCAGGTGTGGCCCAAGTCTTGACTAGAAAGGGCCAATATTCCCCCCAGTCGACTTGCTATCTTGGACCTCGGTGAGTGGAAGATGGTAGCCTACTGTCGTTACGCCTACTGGGGAACGATAACACAAAAATTACGAAGCGCGAGAGAAAACAAACAAGAAAACATACGTCACATTCTCAAGTGTCCGGAGAACAACATTGCATAACAGATGCATGAACATGTCAGGAAGAAGAGAGATGAATATTTACTTAGGGACGGAAACTTGGGCAGCACCACGGGGGTCGGGCCAGGCCTCGTAAGGTAGGGAAATATCCCCACGTGACGGGGAAACTGCAAAAGAAAGTCCCCTGACCACGTGATAACGGGGTGTTACTAGAATTGAATTTCACAGAAAGGTTTTCATGTCCTCGACGAGCTTTTCAGTGATGAGAAACTTTCTTTTGACCAGACTGTAGCAATTTGTTAGCGAATGTGAAGCTGTGGGGAAAGGAGGAAGGGAGTGGGTAGGGGAGAGGTATCGAGGTGGAAGGGGTGAGAGATGGGGGATGATATTGGGGTTGACGGAATGGAAGGTGGCGCAGAGGAGTGATGGGAATAGTTCACTGAGAACAACTGTGGGTGGTAGTGTGGAGGAGAGGGACAAGGGAAGGCTATGAAAGGTGAATAGAGAGTAATAGATTTATAATGGGTGTGAGCTAAGAGGTAGAATGAGAGACGTCGACCTGGTCATTGCACTGTGCCAGAGGTTGACTATCACACCACAGCTGACAGTGGCACTGTACCAGAGTTTAACTATTACACCACAGCTGATAGACAACTGTCTGTCCTGACAGACATTTGCTGTTGCTGTTCCTGACAGCAACAACTTTGTTGCATCAGGAACAGCGTCTGTGCAGATGAGCAGATGAGTGGGAGATGAGCTAGCTGAAATATCTCATTTAGCTAATTCATATAATGATGCTAAACTCTCACGGTCGTAGGTGACTTTAACACACACTGTCTCGACAAGATGCATATTTTTATCTACTGAATGTTTTTGCGAGTGTTGAAAATTACACAATTCTGCTGTCAATGATGAATTTAATGATAAATAATTGATCTAATTACCTTAGATTTTTTTCGTGAGGTGGGAGAGGAAGATGTGATAGTGAAGGTTTTCCCATTGGTGATGTAAGTGGTCACATCTGTCTGCGCCACACCTTCCTGTCTGCGCCACACCTTCCTGTCTGCCCCCCCCCACCTTCCTGTCTGCCCCCCACACCTTCCTGTCTGCCCCCCACACCTTCCTGTCTGCCCCCCACACCTTCCTGTCTGCCCCCCACACCTTCCTGTCTGCCCCCCACACCTTCCTGTCTGCCCCCACACCTTCCTGTCTGCCCCCACACCTTCCTGTCTGCCCCCACACCTTCCTTTCTGCCCCCACACCTTCCTGTCTGCCCCCCACACCTTCCTGTCTGCCCCCCACACCTTCCTGTCTGCCCCCCACACCTTCCTGTCTGCCCCACACCTTCCTGTCTGCCCCCCACACCTTCCTGTCTGCCCCCCCCACCTTCCTGTCTGCCCCCCCCACACCTTCCTGTCTGCCCCCCCACACACCTTCCTGTCTGCCCCCCCCACACCTTCCTGTCTGCCCCCCCCACACTTCCTGTCTGCCCCCCCCCTCCTGTCTGCCCCCCACACCTTCCTGTCTGCCCCCACACTTCCTGTCTGCCCCCACCTCCTGTCTGCCCCCCCACCTCCTGTCTGCCCCCCACCTTCCTGTCTGCCCCCACACCTTCCTGTCTGCCCCCCCACCTTCCTGTCTGCCCCCCCACCTTCCTGTCTGCCCCCCCCACCTTCCTGTCTGCCCCCACACCTTCCTGTCCTGCCCCCACACCTTCCTGTCTGCCCCCCACACCTTCCTGTCTGCCCCCCCCCCACCTCCTGTCTGCCCCCCCACACCTTCCTGTCTGCCCCCCCACCTTCCTGTCTGCCCCACACCTTCCTGTCTGCCCCCCCACCTTCCTGTCTGCCCCCCCCCACCTCCTGTCTGCCCCCCCCCACCTTCCTGTCTGCCCCCCCACCTTCCTGTCTGCCCCCCACACCTTCCTGTCTGCCCCCCACC
>WNGS01162157.1:9174634-9185087 GCA_020271785.1 Procambarus virginalis
TGCCTCGTCCAGAATACTGATACAAGATGGGTAAGTAGGTAATCTAGGGCAGTAGTTCATACTGAAAATGGGAACGAACTTGTATACCCCAATGTTTACCACCCCTTCTGCCAAAGTGGTGTGAGATGTGAGGTATGACTTTGTTTCCTTCTTGCCTTGTTGCTGCTAAGCGCGTGCCTCTTCATATTCCTTAAAGAGTCAAATATCATTCTCAAGATTTCAGTTTCATTACAGACCACTTTTTTTGCAAATTATTTTATACATTTTCAAGTTGTTATATAATGCTGTTGTGTTTCATCCTCTCTGTTTTCTCCGTCGCATATGTGAACTGCCATCGCCTTCCTGAGGTAGATATGGCTGCAAATCTATGATTAACGACCTTTGTAGCAATTAATGTTTCTTCTTTTCCATATGTCATGGGTAGAATAACATTCAGCATTGGCCTAGGCTTTAGGGATGAGATGAGTCAGTCATTGCCAAAGACATTCCACAAGAAAGGAGCAAGTATGTTACCCTGTGGTACCATGGAACCAATTGAGTGGCTTTCAGAATCTGTTCAATGGGAGACTGCACTTAATTGCCAGCTCTTGAACAAGGCAGCTCCTTATTAGCTGTGAAATGGAAGCCTCACGCACCAGCTGTGCTAGTAGACCAGAATTCCATACCTAATAAGAGACTCATGTAAAGACCAATGCTAGAACATAGTTGATCTTGGACTCATCCAGTGATTGATGCCACTTAATAATTACTAATTACCAATTACTAATAATGGAGAGGTTTAGCAAAAAGATCAGCAGCAAAACAACCTTTCCTTAAATGGTCGACCACACAGTAATCGACGATGGTTAAACAAAAATGCCGTTAATTGCTGAGAAATTAATATCTGGATAATTCTGGCAGTAACTGACAGTAGGACTGTAGTTATCAACCACTGACCGACTCTTCTCTTTGTGTAATGGAACTACATCCGCCTTACACACGGAAATCACAATAGCGTGATATACCAAATGAACAAATCCACCAGGGCCGTCACGGGAGACATCTCTCTGTCCACGAGGCTAACCATAGCCCGTGCTTCTTGCCCCGCTCCTGTGCCAGGTAAGTTACGGGCTCACCATAGCCCGTGCTACTTGGAACTTGGTCCGAGTAGCTGAATCTATAACAACAACCAGGGCCGTGCTGAGGGTTCGAACTTACCCCGGGATGATCCCAGATGCTGCATTAGTCGACTGTTTGACCATGTCGTGGCGCAGTCGACTAAGGCAGCGTCTGGGATCATCCCGGGCGTAAGTTCGAACCCTGATCATGGCCCTTGTGGATTTGTACATCTGCCTTCCTCCATAGGGAGCGTCAAATCCTAGGTAGAGTTGAGGGACGAGTGTAAGCCAGCAGGTCCGCGCGACTACATAAGAATCTCGGCCTGTTTTATGACAAGGATACGGTTAAGCTCTCGAATAACTACTTCAGAGAAGTTTGGTAATATCTTGGCGGCAAAATGTATGTCAGTAGGTCATCCATTCCCTGAAGGCCAGCCATTTCTTGCTTGCTAGTAGGTTAGCTTATTCCTGAGTGCTGGTTGCAGCAATCCTATCGTACTGATTTAGAGGCAGAGGTGTGTCCCTCCTGATAAATATTTGTGCTGATCTTCACTCTGAGACTATCAGACTGGATTCAACTCTCCTTATTCAAGTTTTCTTCTTATTTCTGATCCCATCTAGAGATGGATCGTTTCTAAATCTTTTTCATTTGACAACTATTTCGTTTGTGACTGTTGGTGTTATGAGTCAGAGATTCCTTGCATGTGTCCCCTAGGGGACGTAGAGCCCCGAAACCGTCCCCCCAGGGGACGTAGAGCCCCGAAACCATCGCAGGATAACCAGTCCTTATTTTGGCCCAGTTGTGATTCAGCCATAATGACCCCGGGAGGGGGGGGGGGGATCTAATGATCACAGTATCGCCACCAACATCATCTCTCTCTCTTTGTCCTGATTTGTCTGTTTCTTTCTCTGCTATCTTGAGGTTATCTTGAGATGATTTCGGGGTCATTATGTCAAGGACCGCGTCAAGGACCGCGGCCCGGTCCTTGACCAAGCCTCCACCCCCAGGAAGCAGCCCGTAGCAGCTGTCTAACTCCCGGGTACCTATTTACTGTTAGGTAACAGGAGCATCAGGGTGAAAGAAACTTTTGCCCATTTGTCTCCGCCTCCACCGGGGATCAAACCCGGAACCTCAGGACTACGAATCCGAAGCGCTGTCCACCCAGCTGTCAGGCGCCCTCATTATCTCTCTAGGAAATCTGTATATTTGTTAAGTCTGTATATTGTTTACATCAAGTCGGAATTCGTATTAATATGATAAATGTTGTTAAATTGTACCTTTTTCATTTAAAATATTTGTGTGTATTGATTTTGCTGTGTAAAAGTGGACATATTATGAATAGATCTACGTAAGAGCAGCCAAGGTGTGGCTTGCTGGTGACCTCCACCACACACCTCCCCCCCTCTCCCACACGGCACTTAGCCCCCTCTCCCACACGGCACTTAGCCCCCTCTCCCACACGGCAGCACTTGCCCCCCTCACACACGTCACTTGCCCCCCCACACACGTCACTTGCCCCCCCCCCTCTCCAACACGGCACTAACTCTCTCCTGGGTGTCACAGATAATAGACTACGAGGGTCGAGAGGGGCGTGACGATAGACACACAGACGGGGCGCGACACAGTAAGCCACCTGCTGGTGAAGGAGGCGGGACCCAGCGACTCCGGCAAGTACACCTGCAGCCCCTCCAACGGCCAGGACGCCTTCGTCATCCTCAACGTCCTCAACGGTGGGTCCCCTTTTGGACATACTGGAGACGAATGACAGCGGGGAAGCGAGGCGCTTAGCGACAGTCAGAGGGATGTTATGACAGCTATGAAGCGCAGAATCATGACAACAGTTAGGTAGTTATTGTTAGGTAGTCTGTTTGTGTGGTCGGTCCCACACACCAGTCAGTCTGTTCCACACACCAGTCAGTCTGTTCCACACACCAGTCAGTCTGTCCACACACCAGTCAGTCTGTTCCACACACCAGTCAGTCTGTTCCACACACCAGTCAGTCTGTTCCACACACCAGTCAGTCTGTTCCACACACCAGTCAGTCCGTCCCACACACCAGTCAGTCACGGAGACGATGATCCAGGAATCACTACAAGGAACGTAAGGGGTGACGTGATCCTTGACTCCCAATGAAGAGATATGAAATGAAGTAATAAAATCACGTATCGTTATTATGTCTCATAATGCTTGAATAACTATACTAGTATTATGCCATAATACTTGCATGACATTGGTGTATGCGAGGGGTATGGCAGGAGGGGACTGTAGTTACACACTACAGTCTATGATATGAGCTGAATTTGATGATGACGGTAAATCAGATCACATTGCGTCCCACATCTTGAGCGAGGTCTTCACCCAGGGACGTCTGCACCACCCACTGTGCTCTGCGCAAGCACACGGGCCAACAGACCACCAACAATAAAGCAAATATATTGACCCAAGATAAAATAAAACTTTGTGCTATTCAAGCGTGTTATCTCCAGCTTTATAGCGGGTCATATAGGCTGAGAGATAGTTTCATATTCTGTACCCTTGTCCCCCACCCCTCTATCGGAGTCTATCCCACCTCTATCGGAGTCTATCCCACCTCTATTGGAGTCTATCCCTTTGCCTCTTCGGGTACAACTTTCTTTCCTAATACACAAATCTGACTTCTCCTCGGATGACTATGACGAAACTTTTGCTTCTCCTCGGGTAGCTGGACAAATCTTCGGCGAAGTTTACCTTAAGTTTTATCGGTAGGCATTATATGACAACTTTTTTGGGGTCTCTCTCGTTCCCAGATTATCTTTCTTTGTGTCTGCCCGGAGGTCCCCATGTGGGGGTGGTGGTGGCTGAATGGCATCGTTCTTCAGCTGTTTTCCACTCTTAACTGAATGTTTACCAAGCTTAGTTACACACTAACTGGATGTTTACAAAGCTTAGTTACACACTAACTGGATGTTACCAAGCTTAGTTACACACTAACTGGATGTTTACCAAGCTTAGTACACACTAACTGGATGTTTACCAAGCTTAGTTACACACTAACTGGATGTTTACCAAGCTTAGTTACACACTAACTGGATGTTTACCAAGCTTAGTTACACACTAACTGGATGTTTACCAAGCTTAGTTACACACTAACTGGATGTTTACCAAGCTTAGTTACACACTAACTGGATGTTTACAAAGCTTAGTTACATAAAGTTACATACGAGCGATGACTAACGCTACAAGACTCTACTTAAAACCGTTGTTCTTCTCTTAACTTCTTACTTGAATGTGCAATAACGTTTTACTTGGAGAGAGGCGAGTGACTTGTTTTGACCTAAGCCTAATAGGCTCAGGAATCTGTACACCAGTTGATTGACGGTTCAGAGACGGGACCAAGGAGCCGAAGCTCAACCCCTGCAAGCACAATTTGTGAGTATAATTACGTGAATTAGGTAAGTAGAGTTTCAAATGTAGATTTAATAGAGCCCAATATGTTCAGGAAGCACACGTATATCACATTAACATGATGTATCAGGGAGAAAATCAGTAGGAGCCATGAGAGGGATTCGAACGTATGGTCTGGGTACTCCTCAGGTTCGAATCTCCCTCAGGAGATTCGAACCTATAAATCATATAAAAGGGGTGACGCCGAGGAAAATAAGACTCGCGTCCGTACCAAAACCAAAATTTTTAAAAAATTAATTTTTTTTTATTTTTTTTTTAATTTTTAAAATTTTAAATTAGAAAAAAAAGGTTCGAATCTCCCTCAGGAGATTCGAACCCTCGGGTGAACATGCCTTAAATTACACTTGCCTTAGCAACTCGAACACCTACCCCACTCCAGCTTTCATACTTTACAGCGCCCAAAATGTAACTCATGGCTCCCAAAGGGGTAATATCTGCGCCAGTGAACATGATTTTTTCCTATGCTAGGTTAATGGCAAGTGTGTCCCTGGGGACCATTAAGAAGCAAGACTTTTATGCAAATCATTTTACATATCGTCCAATCATAGCCTTAATGTCACCAGCACCCAGTGGCTGAAACTCATCACATGTTGCAATGGCTGAAAGCGACGCGGGTGAGCACCATTGAGCATCATCTTTCCTCGCCTTTCAAATTGATTTGTTTGCATATAGGAGAAGAATTGTCCTTTTTCTACCACATTTTTAAACCTAAACTAAACACAATATGCACGAGGAGTCACGAATGGCGGGGAAAATACTCAGTTATGACTCCCACGGCCAGAATATTGTCCTGTAGGTCTAGCCCCAAACGCTGCCTCGTATAGGCCAGTAGGGCTCCTGCAGTTACCTTTATTCTTATGCTCTTAATTTCATCATAACAAACAGGCTAATTGTTACAGTAGCGATGCCTCCTTTCGTTCTTTTAATAATTTTCTATCCATGGGTCATCTACCAAATCCTCTCCTCATCTACCTAGGTAATACCTCCGAGATATAATCATCTCCCTTATATTTGTTTGTCCATTGTAATACATTATTTGTTTTTCGGCAACACACTGTTGGCAAACCTTCAAATGATTCCAGCATTTTCATTGAGCTAGACGATGTTAGCGGTGCCAGCTACTGCACCACGCCGAGGAACTAGCGTCACATGCATATTCAACATTCTGTGTATTAATTTTGCTAATAGAGATGTTATATTATTACAACATTGTGTGTGCCATGCACGGAAACCCGTATACTCTTGCTCATACTCTTAGGTGCTTGCTCTTGCTCTTACTAGCTTGCTCTTGCTCTTACTCTGACCCAACCACTTGGGCTGGACGGTAGAGCGACGGTCTCGCTTCATGCAGATCGGCGTTCAATCCCCGACCGTCCAAGTGGTTGGGGCACCATACCTTTCCCCCGTCCCATCCCAAATCCTTATCCTGACCCCTTCCCAGTGCTATATAGTCGTTATGGCTTGGCGCTTTCCCTTGATAATTCCTTCCTTCCTTGCTCTTACTCTTGCGACTCTTGAGGGCCAACTTTTTTCTTTGATAGAGGGTGAGACTACAACTGGACGCTCAGTTCTTGTGGCGCCTTGTTCCACCTTAATTACATATTTTTATTCTGTTGGTCAGCTTGCCCGTCCATTGACGA
Organism: Procambarus virginalis; assembly: GCA_020271785.1. Taxonomy (NCBI): domain Eukaryota; kingdom Metazoa; phylum Arthropoda; class Malacostraca; order Decapoda; family Cambaridae; genus Procambarus; species Procambarus virginalis. The sequence goes on from WNGS01162157.1 coordinate 9,180,818, forward strand.
AAAAATTTCTTAATGAAATTTTAAAGTACAAATCGAGACCACTGTCTCCTTGCCAACATTATTAAGTTAATGATTGTCAAGTCAAAGTCAAAAGGAAAGATTTCCTTTCGTTTATTTTTTATTATATATTCAAGAATGACGGCTTCCCTGCAATAGTCGTGATGATTTCAACTCTTTAACATGGAGATGTTAAGTGACATTTAGCAATGTATAATCCTGGCTAACTAAACATAGTTCAGAATGTTTTGCTAATAATACATGACATTTATTAAGAAATATACATTTTAATTCACTTACTTGACCCTCTATGAAACTCAGATTGCATATAAGGACAATACGATTTTTTTTAGAGAGCTTTTTATGACACATTTATCTTGAGTGTCACAAATGATTGTGCATGCACTGAAAGTATTGCCCCGTGCCACGTGGGGTGCCACCTGGGGTGCCATCTAGGGTGCCATCTAGGGTGCCACCTGGGGTGCCTGTACTGGGCTATGGCTGCCCCGTGTATTCGTCAGCATGTATTGATCACGCTCTTCATACCGACCCTGTCTCCAGAGGCCCACATCAAAAGGATATCATCAGCGGCATATGCTAGATTGGCCACCATAAAAACTGCCTTTAGAAACTTGTGTAAGGAATTGTTCAGGAACTTGTATACCACTTATGTCAGACCAATCCTGGAGTATGCAGCTCCAGCCTGGAGTCCATACCTAGTTAAACACAAGACAAACAGATGATTCAAAGGTATGCTACTAGACTAGTCCCGGAACTGAGAGGTATGAGCTACGAGGAAAGGCTACGGAAACTTAAGCTCACGTCTATGGAAGACAGAAGAGTAAATGGAGACATGATAACCACCTACAAAATTCTCAGGGAAATTGACAGGGTGGACAAAGAAAATTATTTAGCACGGGTGGAATACGAACAAGGGGACACAGGTGGAATCTTAGTACCCAAATGAGTCACAGAGACATTAGAAAGAATTTTTTCAGTGTCAGAGTAGTTAACAAATGGAATGCATTAAGTAGTGATGTGGTGGAGGCTGACTCCATACACAGTGTCAAATGTAGATATGATAGAGCCCAGTAGGCTCAGGAATATGTACACCAGTTGATTGACAATTGAGAGGCGAGACCAAAGAGCCAGAGCTCAACTCCCACAAGCACAAGTAGGTGAGTACGCTATTTTGCATCATACTGGCTTGCTTTTAGGCTCGTATTAATTTCATTCATCCGGGATGAAGAATTTATACGTTGAAACCGGCGTGGCGTCATCACTAGCCCGCTGCAATCGCCATTTGTTGTTGTTATAGATTCAGCTATTCGGAACAAGTTCCAAATAGCACGGTATATGGTGAGCCGTAACTTACCTGGCACAGGAGCGGTGCTGTGTGTCTGCTCCCTGAATCGCCATTGTCTTCATAATGTCAGAGGTAACCTCCAGGTTACCTCTTCTCCATTGTTCACATTTTGAACAACGTATCTATTCTGAACCCGACATGCTCTAGTGTTCAATCTTTATTGTGAGATTGGCAAATCACCAGGAATATTTATTTTATTAATAGTAACGCGATCTCCCTACTTGCTGTGCAAAAAATTTAATCAGTAAAGGGCACAGCTCATTATAAAATTTTAAATCTACAGATTGCTCGAAATTTATGGTAAGATCAGATTTCACAGCTATTTTTCCCGGTCTTAACTCTTATGTATTATGTTCACATGGAGACCAGTATTTACACAACAGAACATTGCGGCATTTTATATGGTCCAGGAAAGTTAATTTTAAAGACTACTTCTGGTCTCACCCCCTACAGGGGAGCCCTGCTCTACCGCGGACCACATTTGGTCTCGTTCTTCATTGGTGCTTCCTCCACTACCATTGGCGCGCCCTCCACTACCATTGGCGCACTTCCACTACCATTGGCGCCATCTCCACTACCATTGGCGCCATCTCCACTACCATTGGCGCCTTCTCCACTACCATTGGCGCGTCCTCCACTACCATTGGCGCCTTCTCCACTACCATTGGCGCCTTCTCCACTACCATTGGCGCGTCGTCCACTACCATTGGCGCGTCCTCCATAACCATTGGCGCGTCCTCCAAGTAACTCTGGCCTTTCTACCCCCTACAGGCGAGTACCAGGCTGCAATGCAGACGAACAGAGGCGGCGCTGGGTGGGAGAGTTGGGACGCTCTGGTCATGATGCTGTCGTTACTGCACACTCTCATCTCACTCCGCTCGTAACATACCCAGGACCATCTCTCTCTCTCTCTCCAGTCGCGCTGTCAAGCCGCTTCCACTCCACCTCTTCCACCAGGGCTGGGAGTCCTCAAAATCCTCGTCTCTGGTGGTAACCTTGGAGGCTCTGAGGTCATGGTTCAAATATTGACTTACAGTAGATTGGAGTTTTATATCCAGTGGAATTTTGTTAATTCGCAAGATCGGTGTTATTTGGTTAGGCCAGTTCTAGCTACATTGAGAAAAACACCTTTGAAGACAGTTGTTTCTTAAATATTATAGTATTCTTAAACCTAAACGAAATAATCTGGAATACAGTTAATACACTGAAACAGCTAAGCTTTCTGAAGCTGATTTAACAAGTTTTAATTTTATATCCACACTGACGACAGGAGTTCAAATCTAAATTAAACAATGAAACTTAAATTAAACCCAAGCTCTGGCAACCAAGGAAATCGGTAACAAACATTTATACTGCTAAATTACCAAGCATCGGGAACTCCAGAACCAACCAATTAGGCAAGCAATGCCAACTGGACTGCAAGTTCCCAGAACCAAGACTACCCAATCCAGAGGAAAGTTGAGAGTGTGAAGCAGCACAGAGGGACACGTTTGGTCTTGTGCGTGACCTCACCTCTGGCTGGGTGACGAGTTCAGGTCAGAGGTCAGAGAGTCACATTGTTGACACTCTGGTCCCCCCGATACCTTAAGACTGTGGCCTAATTATTGTTCCCCAGATTGGCTGAGGACGTAAGGATAATTTTTGGACATAGCTCGCTAGGTGGCATAGCTGAGCATCACGTCTAGTTCCCACAATGCAAGTAAGCAACAGGAAGTGCGGGATACATTAAGTATGTCCTGAGTATATCTTGAATATATGCTAGTCATTCCAAGTATGGCGTACAGCTTGCAAGGCTTCCATCACATGTCGACTCTTTGACACAATATGTGGCCGACACCAAATATGAGGTGTTGACAACATAAACATGTACAGAAATGTGTGCTTTCATACATGTAAATATCATGAACCTTTAGCCATTTTAAAGGACATTGCGATACCGGTGGGTGCAGATTTTATGGTGATTTTAACTTGTATATTTAAGACAAAACAGGTTAAGTGCCCCTCCAGTGAAGCATGTGAGAAAATATTCATTGTACCTGTGTTAAAATAAAAAATACTGACAATGATGTTTGGTACATAATCACGGCAGTGTAGTACCTGCTGTGGAACTAATTACCTCAGACATTTTTATACCAATTCTACCTTCCATGTAGTGTGTGTGTGTGTCTTCTGACATTTTATTGAACAATTAAAATACTGCAAATGACTAACTGTATAATTATAATCATTTGCAACTCTAATATAGTAATCCACAAGATATACACTACCTAATGAACGTGATAATCCGTACATTAGACAAGCAGTATTTCATTGGCAACTCGTGAGTGCCCTAACTAACCTTTGCTGTAAATAAAAAAAAAATAAATGAATCATTAGTATCAAATTGTTACAATCCAACCTGTCCTCACATTAGGCTGTTAAAACAGCGGCCGTCTTCCCCAGACGCACTCATTAATTTTAACATACTGTGTATTACAAATTGGTTTTGTTCTCATATAAAAATTAATATTATTATAGATTAAAATTCTATGTATAGTTAGGTATAGGTCAGGTTAGCTTGGGTGTATAGGTAGTAGTAGTAGGCAACCATCAACCAGATTTTATGGTGATTTTTAACTTGTATATTAAGACAAAAACAGGTTAAGTGCCCCTCCAGTGAAGGGGCATGTACTGTTGGTGGTTATATGTATTTGAAGTACGTGGGTGAAGCATGTATAACATTGCGGTTAGAGCAGATGTCGTCAGCTTGTTCCGGAAGTGTTCGGATGTCATCAGCTGCGAGGCGTGTGTAAACCGCTTATCATTCATAAACAGGGTGGGTTAGGAGCTGGGTTAACGCGCATTTGGCTTTGTTTATGAGGACTGGCTGCATATCGAACGTAACAGTTCGAACATTAAATAAATAAC
>WNGS01162157.1:9186087-9201087 GCA_020271785.1 Procambarus virginalis
TTAATTCTAAAGTCTCTATTATTATCCACACATACAGGCAGGGAAGCGCGCGCGCGCGTGCTGAGAACAGGCTGCATTACCTGTCATCTGTCCAACCCGTCTGCCTAATAGCACGTCATTTGGAAGCATACTTTACCTAAGACCAAAAAATTGTCGTACTAGACATGGAAGCGGCTCGCGAAAGTGAGGTATGTTCCGTTTTCCAGTTTTTGGTCCTTCTGTAGGTTATGATAAGAACTCTTTCAGTACGACAGTTTCTAGACGTTGGGAAATCCTTAGGGAGCAGACATATTAAGACTGATGTCACTGCTACCCAGCTTCCAGAAATGATAGCACGTATACCTACTATGGATAAACGGTACAGAACATGGGTGTTTGTACCCATTAAAAAGTCCATGTTTTGTAATACTGGAGTTCTAAAGGGCATTACACTGAAATAAATTAACTGTAAATCTACTCTAGCCAATCCAAGGCCTAAATAACAAATGCTAGGTCCTCAGAGGGTGTCGTACCCCCCACGCGGAAGGGACGAATTTAACATTTTGGCAGTGCCCATGTGCGGCAACAGGAACACATCTAGATCCGAAATTCCTCTGTGTAGCAGTGCCCTCCGCCTGGTGCCCCAATTCACAGTACACAAGTGTATTTGCAACAGCAGATCAATATGGACTGCATGGGCTACACTGTGAGACCTTCAAGGGCTGGCATGCAAGACACAACGGTTCAATGACATCATCAAACGAGCCTTCCGTTAGCTCAGTGCCCAGCAGAGAAAGAACCACACATCCTAATGGCCCAAACCCCGGACGATCCCGCACTCCGACCAGAAGGCATCACAATATACACCTAAAAGAGGGGCTGGTGTTGGACTATACATGTGTATCCACCTCTCACTGACACCTATATAGACTTCGATGCTGATCAAGCAGGTTGGGCGGTCGACTATAGGAAGCAGCAAAATCAGTCAAGTACAGGCGACTGGGAGATCAATACACCTTTGTTCCTATAACGTCTGAGACGCTCGGCCCCTGATGAAGGAGTGTATTGGGTTTCTCAAAGAATTGGGTTCCTGGCTCGTTGACATCATCAGAGACCCAAGGGCTTCCAGTTTGTTGTTTCAGCGCCTCAGTGTGGCGCTCCAGAGAGGAAAAGCCTGCTGTGTCCTCGGTTCCTGTCCGGAAACGGAGGAGCTCTAAGAGCACTTGGAACATATAACACTATTGTATTAACCAATGTACAACTTTCTACCTTTGGTAACTATGGAAAACTGGCATTGGAGGGGACCTAAAATCCCCCTCTGATGAGTTATGTGTTCATTTTCTCTGAGGCCATGGGCCCCTTGCTTCCACCCAGAGGCGCTACTCCCTTCCTTATTACAAAAAAGTAAATATATATATAATATATATATATATATATATATATAATATATATATATATATAATTATATATATATATACTATATATATATATATATATATATCAGTATATAATATATATTAATTATATATAAGAAGGAGACGAGAGAATATACCAAATAATATACACGTGGGAAAATACTGGAGGGCCAGGTCCCAAATCTACACAGTAAAATAACACACGTACTGGAGTGAACCGATATGGCAAGAAAAATGCAAACTTGAACCAGTGAAGAGCATAGGTGACCATAGGCACAATCAGAGAACACTGTATAACAACAGAGGTCCGCGGTTGTTCAACATCCTCCCAGCGACTATAAAGAAATATTGCCGGAACAACCGTAGGACATCTTCAAGAGAAAACTGGACTGTTTCCTAAGAGAAGTCCCGGATCAGCCGGGCTGTGGTGGGTATGTGGCCTGCGGGCCGCTCCAAGTCAACAAGCCTGGTTGGATCAAACGCTCACAAGTCGATCCTGGCCCGCGGCCGTGCTTGGAGTAGGAACTCCCAGACCCCTCACCTATATATGATATAATATATACTATATATCATATATATATATATATTATATATATTAATGCATAATACATTAATTATTTTTTTAATATTTTGTATATATATTATTATATATATATATATATATATTAAGAAACTTGACTGGGCATCACAGTACGAGCGTCAACAGCCTTGCGGAATAACATGTTATGGAAATCGAGCAGTGGAGCAGGAAATAGAGTAACTTGGGTCAAATAGGCGCGGGATAATAGCAGCAATTAATTGAAATATTGACCATTAAGACTGAAGGGGAGAGGAGAGAGGTACGGAGCGAGACCCAGCTCACTGGTAAAGCGAATGCACAGCTTTATGCAAAATTTCTTGATAATGGTGAGGCGGAGAATACTGCCACAAATGTTACGGAAGAAGTATAAAAGTTTATACTTAATCACAGCACTTTAGACCGTGACCTTAGAGTTACGGGCTCACCATAGCCCGTGCTACTTGGAACTTTTTGTTTTGAGTAAGTAAATCTAAAATAACAACACAGAACTTTTGCGATGTTCAGAAGCTGGGGGGGGAGGGGATTTGAAAGCTGTTTATTTTTTGTTAAATTACCAAAATATGTGTTAAGTCGATACGGGACTCAGTGGATACAAGAGTATGTGCACACCATCTTAGATATGTCATATAGGGATTTGGGTATGCTAGGTAAGAGGATTTGGTTAGGCTCTCTTTGGTGATTTGGTTAGTCAAGGTTTGGGGATTTAGCTTGTTATGTTTGGTTAGCGTGCTTGGTTAGGCTGTTTTGTTTAGGTTCACCTACACAATGCATCTTAAATACGTATGAACCAGCCCATCCTCCTGTTGTGGTAACGTACATATAGTAACGATGAGGACCATGGTATATATACCGACGTACAACGAAATTAGAAAGTAGAAATCGGCACTATTGTGTTGCACAAACCGGAAAACTATTTATTACTTGTGTTGCAAAGACAAACCTATTCTTCCTAGGCCTAATACACGATATCTGAGGCCTAATATAGTACATATGTCTGTGCTATACTAGGCCTAGAAATATTTAAGTTTGTTTTTTAGCTTCTTTTTTTTTAAGAATTCCTTACAAGTCAGTATATTACTATCTAAAAACTAAGTATTTACAAATTCGTGACTACTGATGATCGTCACAATAGGTACTATGTAAACAGGAGGTGAGTTGTATCAACTATATGCATGTTATCGTATGAGAACAGGCTCTTATGAACTCCTCCTCCCGAATAGCACATCGCATTTTGACGTAAAATCCCCACAAAGATCAACATCTGATGTACTAAAAATCTGTACATCACGTCAAAATTGACGTGATGTCCCATTTTCTATTGGTGGGTTCTGGGTTAGGCTCGGGGTAATTATGCACATCACATTAATGGCGTTAAGATTAGACAGATTTACTGGATAGATCCAGCTATCCAGTATTAAAATTTCTTTCCTTTACATATTAGTTACTAATACTGGAGGTCAATTTGTTACGTCAGTTGACCTTAAAGCCACATTCACAGGATTGGTTTTATATTATCTTAGTTTTTGTCCAAAACTATAGAATTAAAACTTTAATAAATAGGGTTTTCAATCTTTGTTCGGATTACAAAGTAATTGAAATTTAAATTCAGTTTTTGGGTGATTTTTTTCTTTCAAATGCGTTTCCTAGCAAGATATTTTATAGAATTCTGATGAGATTCTTAACTACCAAATTTAAACCTACTTAAACGTACTTAAATTTCAATATTTAAGTACGATAAGTTATTACATTAGGAAGGAACTTGAAAATATTCTTCAACATATCCACAAATTAGTTTTCACTCCGTGTTTACTGACAATAACACCAATGGAAACTATTTCAATCGATGAGATCCACTCCCCTTTGAATTCAGATCTGGTGTTATTTATTTAAATGTTCGAACTGTTACGTTCGATATGCAGCCAGTCCTCATAAACAAAGCCAAATGCGCGTTAACCCAGCTCCTAACCCACCCTGTTTATGAATGATAAGCGGTTTACACACGCCTCGCAGCTGATGACATCCGAACACTTCCGGAACAAGCTGACGACATCTGCTCTAACCGCAATGTTATACATGCTTCACCCACGTACTTCAAATACATATAACCACCAACAGTACAATGCCCCTTCACTGGAGGGGCACTTAACCTGTTTTTGTCTTAAATATACAAGTTAAAAATCACCATAAAATCTGGTTGATGGTTGCCTACTACTACTACCTATACACCCAAGCTAACCTGACCTATACCTAACTATACATAGAATTTTAATCTATAATAATATTAATTTTTATATGAGAACAAACCAATTTGTAATACACAGTATGTTAAAATTAATGAGTGCGTCTGGGGAAGACGGCCGCTGTTTTAAACAGCCTAATGTGAGGACAGGTTGGATTGTAACAATTTGATACTAATGATTCATTTATTTTTATTTTTATTTACAGCAAAGGTTAGTTAGGGCACTCACGAGTTGCCAATGAAATACTGCTTGTCTAATGTACGGATTATCACGTTCATTAGGTAGTGTATATCTTGTGGATTACTATATTAGAGTTGCAAATGATTATAATTATACAGTTAGTCATTTGCAGTATTTTAATTGTTCAATAAAATGTCAGAAGACACACACACACACTACATGGAAGGTAGAATTGGTATAAAAATGTCTGAGGTAATTAGTTCCACAGCAGGTACTACACTGCCGTGATTATGTACCAAACATCATTGTCAGTATTTTTTATTTTAACACAGGTACAATGAATATTTTCTCACATGCTTCACTGGAGGGGCACTTAACCTGTTTTTGTCTTAAATATACAAGTTAAAAATCACCATAAAATCTGCACCCACCGGTATCGCAATGTCCTTTAAAATGGCTAAAGGTTCATGATATTTACATGTATGAAAGCACACATTTCTGTACATGTTTATGTTGTCAACACCTCATATTTGGTGTCGGCCACATATTGTGTCAAAGAGTCGACATGTGATGGAAGCCTTGCAAGCTGTACGCCATACTTGGAATGACTAGCATATATTCAAGATATACTCAGGACATACTTAATGTATCCCGCACTTCCTGTTGCTTACTTGCATTGTGGGAACTAGACGTGATGCTCAGCTATGCCACCTAGCGAGCTATGTCCAAAAATTTATCCTTACGTCCTCAGCCAATCTGGGGAACAATAATTAGGCCACAGTCTTAAGGTATCGGGGGACCAGAGTGTCAACAATGTGACTCTCTGACCTCTGACCTGAACTCGTCACCCAGCCAGAGGTGAGGTCACGCACAAGACCAAACGTGTCCCTCTGTGCTGCTTCACACTCTCAACTTTCCTCTGGATTGGGTAGTCTTGGTTCTGGGAACTTGCAGTCCAGTTGGCATTGCTTGCCTAATTGGTTGGTTCTGGAGTTCCCGATGCTTGGTAATTTAGCAGTATAAATGTTTGTTACCGATTTCCTTGGTTTGCCAGAGCTTGGGGTTTAATTTAAGTTTCATTGTTTAATTTAGATTTGAACTCCTGTCGTCAGTGTGGATATAAAATTAAAACTTGTTAAATCAGCTTCAGAAAGCTTAGCTGTTTCAGTGTATTAACTGTATATCCAGATTATTTCGTTTAGGTTTTAAGAATACTATAATATTTAAGATACAACTGTCTTCAAAGGTGTTTTTCTCAATGTAGCTAGAACTGGCCTAACCAAATAACACCGATCTTGCGAATTAACAAAATTCCACTGGATATAAAACTCCAATCTACTGTAAGTCAATATTTGAACCATGACCTCAGAGCCTCCAAGGTTACCACCAGAGACGAGGATTTTGAGGACTCCCAGCCCTGGTGGAAGAGGTGGAGTGGAAGCGGCTTGACAGCGCGACTGGAGAGAGAGAGAGAGATGGTCCTGGGTATGTTACGAGCGGAGTGAGATGAGAGTGTGCAGTAACGACAGCATCATGACCAGAGCGTCCCAACTCTCCCACCCAGCGCCGCCTCTGTTCGTCTGCATTGCAGCCTGGTACTCGCCTGTAGGGGGTAGAAAGGCCAGAGTTACTTGGAGGACGCGCCAATGGTTATGGAGGACGCGCCAATGGTAGTGGACGACGCGCCAATGGTAGTGGAGAAGGCGCCAATGGTAGTGGAGGACGCGCCAATGGTAGTGGAGGACGCGCCAATGGTAGTGGAGGACGCGCCAATGGTAGTGGAGAAGGTGCCAATGGTAGTGGAGAAGGCGCCATGGTAGTGGAGAAGGCGCCAATGGTAGTGGAGGACGCGCCAATGGTAGTGGAGAAGGCGCCAATGGTAGTAGAGATGGCGCCAATGGTAGTGGAGATGGCGCCAATGGTAGTGGAGGTGCGCCAATGGTAGTGGAGGGTGCGCCAATGGTAGTGGAGGGCGCGCCAATGGTAGTGGAGGAAGCACCAATGAAGAACGAGACCAAATGTGGTCCGCGGTAGAGCAGGGCTCCCCTGTAGGGGGTGAGACCAGAAGTAGTCTTTAAAATTAACTTTCCCGGACCATATAAAATGCCGCAATGTTCTGTTGTGTAAATACTGGTCTCCATGTGAACATAATACATAAGAGTTAAGACCGGGAAAAATAGCTGTGAAATCTGATCTTACCATAAATTTCGAGCAATCTGTAGATTTAAAATTTTTATAATGAGCTGTGCCCTTTACTGATTAATTTTTTGCACAGCAAGTATGGAGATCGCGTTAATATTAATAAAATAAATATTCCTGGTGATTTGCCAATCTCACAATAAAGATTGAACACTAGAGCATGTCGGGTTCAGAATAGATACGTTGTTCAAAATGTGAACAATGGAGAAGAGGTAACCTGGAGGTTACCTCTGACATTATGAAGACAATGGCGATTCAGGGAGCAGACACACAGCACCGCTCCTGTGCCAGGTAAGTTACGGCTCACCATATACCGTGCTATTTGGAACTTGTTCCGAATAGCTGAATCTATAACAACAACAAATGGCGATTGCAGCGGGCTAGTGATGACGCCACGCCGGTTTCAACGTATAAATTCTTCATCCCGGATGAATGAAATTAATACGAGCCTAAAAGCAGGCCAGTATGATGCAAAATAGCGTACTCACCTACTTGTGCTTGTGGGAGTTGAGCTCTGGCTCTTTGGTCTCGCCTCTCAATTGTCAATCAACTGGTGTACATATTCCTGAGCCTACTGGGCTCTATCATATCTACATTTGACACTGTGTATGGAGTCAGCCTCCACCACATCACTACTTAATGCATTCCATTTGTTAACTACTCTGACACTGAAAAAATTCTTTCTAATGTCTCTGTGACTCATTTGGGTACTAAGATTCCACCTGTGTCCCCTTGTTCGTATTCCACCCGTGCTAAATAATTTTCTTTGTCCACCCTGTCAATTTCCCTGAGAATTTTGTAGGTGGTTATCATGTCTCCATTTACTCTTCTGTCTTCCATAGACGTGAGCTTAAGCTTCCGTAGCCTTTCCTCGTAGCTCATACCTCTCAGTTCCGGGACTAGTCTAGTAGCATACCTTTGAATCATCTGTTTGTCTTGTGTTTAACTAGGTATGGACTCCAGGCTGGAGCTGCATACTCCAGGATTGGTCTGACATAAGTGGTATACAAGTTCCTGAACGATTCCTTACACAAGTTTCTAAAGGCAGTTTTTATGGTGGCCAACCTAGCATATGCCGCTGATGATATCCTTTTGATGTGGGCCTCTGGAGACAGGGTCGGTATGAAGAGCGTGATCAATACATGCTGACGAATACACGGGGCAGCCATAGCCCAGTACAGGCACCCCAGGTGGCACCCTAGATGGCACCCTAGATGGCACCCCAGGTGGCACCCCACGTGGCACGGGGCAATACTTTCAGTGCATGCACAATCATTTATGACACTCAAGATAAATGTGTCATAAAAAGCTCCCTAAAAAAATCGTATTGTCCTTATATGCAATCTGAGTTTCATAGAGAGTCAAGTGAGTGAATTAAAATGTATATTTCTTAATAAATGTCATGTATTATTAGCAAAACATTCTGAACTATGTTTAGTTAGCCAGATTATACATTGCTAAATGTCACTTAACATCTCCATGTTAGAGAGTTGAAATCATCACGACTATTGCAGGGAAGCCGTCATTCTTGAATATATAATAAAAAATAAACGAAAGGAAATCTTTCCTTTTGACTTTGACTTGACAATCATTAACTTAATAATGCTGGCAAGGAGACAGTGGTCTCGATTTGTACTTTAAAATTTCATTAAGACATTTTTTCCGTCGATGGACGGGCAAGCTGACCAACAGAATAAAAATATGTAATTAAGGTGGAACAAGGCGCCACAAGAACTGAGCGACCAGTTGTAGTCTCACCCTCTATCAAAGAAAAAAGTTGGCCCTCAAGAGTCGCAAGAGTAAGAGCAAGGAAGGAAGGAATTATCAAGGGAAAGCGCCAAGCCATAACGACTATATAGCACTGGGAAGGGGTCAGGATAAGGATTTGGGATGGGACGGGGAAAGGTATGGTGCCCCAACCACATGGACGGTCGGGGATTGAACGCCGATCTGCATGAAGCGAGACCGTCGCTCTACCGTCCAGCCCAAGTGGTTGGGTCAGAGTAAGAGCAAGAGCAAGCTAGTAAGAGCAAGAGCAAGCACCTAAGAGTATGAGCAAGAGTATACGGGTTTCCGTGCATGGCACACAACACAATGTAATAATTAAACATCTCTATTAGCAAAATTAATACACAGAATGTTGAATATGCATGTGACGCTAGTTCCTCGGCGTGGTGCAGTAGCTGGACCGCTAACATCGTCTAGCTCAATGAAAATGCTGGAATCATTTGAAGGTTTGCCAACAGTGTGTTGCCGGAAAAACAAATAATGTATTACAATGGACAAACAAATATAAGGGAGATGATTATATCTCGGAGGTATTACCTAGGTAGACGAGGAGAGGATTTGGTAGATGACCCATGGATAGAAAATTATTAAAAGAACGAAAGGAGGCATCGCTACTGTAACAATTAGCTGTTTGTTATGATGAAATTAAGAGCATAAGAATAAAGGTAACTGCAGGAGCCCTACTGGCCTATACGAGGCAGCGTTTGGGGCTAGACCTACAGGACAATATTCTGGCCGTGGGAGTCATAACTGAGTATTTTCCCCGCCATTCGTGACTCCTCGTGCATATTGTGTTTAGTTTAGGTTTAAAAATGTGGTAGAAAAAGGACAATTCTTCTCCTATATGCAAACAAATCAATTTGAAAGGCGAGGAAAGATGATGCTCAATGGTGCTCACCCGCGTCGCTTTCAGCCATTGCAACATGTGATGAGTTTCAGCCACTGGGTGCTGGTGACATTAAGGCTATGATTGGACGATATGTAAAATGATTTGCATAAAAGGTCTTGCTTCTTAATGGTCCCCAGGGACACACTTGCCATTAACCTAGCATAGGAAAAAATCATGTTCACTGGCGCAGATATTACACCTTTGGGAGCCATGAGTTACATTTTGGGCGCTGTAAAGTATGAAAGCTGGAGTGGGGTAGGTGTTTGAGTTGCTAAGGCAAGTGTAATTTAAGGCATGTTCACCCGAGGGTTCGAATCTCCTGAGGGAGATTCGAACCTTTTTTTTCTAATTTAAAATTTTAAAAATTAAAAAAAAAATAAAAAAAAATTAATTTTTTAAAAATTTTGGTTTTGGTACGGACGCGAGTCTTATTTTCCTCGGCGTCACCCCTTTTATATGATTTATAGGTTCGAATCTCCTGAGGGAGATTCGAACCTGAGGAGTACCCAGACCATACGTTCGAATCCCTCTCATGGCTCCTACTGATTTTCTCCCTGATACATCATGTTAATGTGATATACGTGTGCTTCCTGAACATATTGGGCTCTATTAAATCTACATTTGAAACTCTACTTACCTAATTCACGTAATTATACTCACCAAATTGTGCTTGCAGGGGTTGAGCTTCGGCTCCTTGGTCCCGTCTCTGAACCGTCAATCAACTGGTGTACAGATTCCTGAGCCTATTAGGCTTAGGTCAAAACAAGTCACTCGCCTCTCTCCAAGTAAAACGTTATTGCACATTCAAGTAAGAAGTTAAGAGAAGAACAACGGTTTTAAGTAGAGTCTTGTAGCGTTAGTCATCGCTCGTATGTAACTTTATGTAACTAAGCTTTGTAAACATCCAGTTAGTGTGTAACTAAGCTTGGTAAACATCCAGTTAGTGTGTAACTAAGCTTGGTAAACATCCAGTTAGTGTGTAACTAAGCTTGGTAAACATCCAGTTAGTGTGTAACTAAGCTTGGTAAACATCCAGTTAGTGTGTAACTAAGCTTGGTAAACATCCAGTTAGTGTGTAACTAAGCTTGGTAAACATCCAGTTAGTGTGTAACTAAGCTTGGTAAACATCCAGTTAGTGTGTAACTAAGCTTTGTAAACATCCAGTTAGTGTGTAACTAAGCTTGGTAAACATTCAGTTAAGAGTGGAAAACAGCTGAAGAACGATGCCATTCAGCCACCACCACCCCCACATGGGGACCTCCGGGCAGACACAAAGAAAGATAATCTGGGAACGAGAGAGACCCCAAAAAAGTTGTCATATAATGCCTACCGATAAAACTTAAGGGTAAACTTCGCCGAAGAATTTGTCCAGCTACCCGAGGAGAAGCAAAAGTTTCGTCATAGTCATCCGAGGAGAAGTCAGATTTGTGTATTAGGAAAGAAAAGTTGTACCCGAAGAGGCAAAGGGGATAGACTCCAATAGAGGTGGGATAGACTCCGATAGAGGTGGGATAGACTCCGATAGAGGGGTGGGGGACAAGGGTACAGAATATGAAACTATCTCTCAGCCTATATGACCCGCTATAAAGCTGGAGATAACACGCTTGAATAGCACAAAGTTTTATTTTATCTTGGGTCAATATATTTGCTTTATTGTTGGTGGTCTGTTGGCCCCGTGTGCTTGCGCAGAGCACAGTGGGTGGTGCAGACGTCCCTGGGTGAAGACCTCGCTCAAGATGTGGGACGCAATGTGATCTGATTTACCGTCATCATCAAATTCAGCTCATATCATAGACTGTAGTGTGTAACTACAGTCCCCTCCTGCCATACCCCTCGCATACACCAATGTCATGCAAGTATTATGGCATAATACTAGTATAGTTATTCAAGCATTATGAGACATAATAACGATACGTGATTTTATTACTTCATTTCATATCTCTTCATTGGGAGTCAAGGATCACGTCACCCCTTACGTTCCTTGTAGTGATTCCTGGGATCATCGTCTCCGTGACTGACTGGTGTGTGGGACGGACTGACTGGTGTGTGGAACAGACTGACTGGTGTGTGGAACAGACTGACTGGTGTGTGGAACAGACTGACTGGTGTGTGGAACAGACTGACTGGTGTGTGGAACAGACTGACTGGTGTGTGGAACAGACTGACTGGTGTGTGGAACAGACTGACTGGTGTGTGGGACCGACCACACAAACAGACTACCTAACAATAACTACCTAACTGTTGTCATGATTCTGCGCTTCATAGCTGTCATAACATCCCTCTGACTGTCGCTAAGCGCCTCGCTTCCCCGCTGTCATTCGTCTCCAGTATGTCCAAAAGGGGACCCACCGTTGAGGACGTTGAGGATGACGAAGGCGTCCTGGCCGTTGGAGGGGCTGCAGGTGTACTTGCCGGAGTCGCTGGGTCCCGCCTCCTTCACCAGCAGGTGGCTTACTGTGTCGCGCCCCGTCTGTGTGTCTATCGTCACGCCCTCTCGACCCTCGTAGTCTATTATCTGTGACACCCAGGAGAGAGTTAGTGCCGTGTTGGAGAGGGGGGGAGGGGGCAAGTGACGTGTGTGGGGGGGGCAAGTGACGTGTGTGAGGGGGGCAAGTGCTGCCGTGTGGGAGAGGGGGGCTAAGTGCCGTGTGGGAGAGGGGGGCTAAGTGCCGTGTGGGAGAGGGGGGGAGGTGTGTGGTGGAGGTCACCAGCAAGCCACACCTTGGCTGCTCTTACGTAGATCTATTCATAATATGTCCACTTTTACACAGCAAAATCAATACACACAAATATTTTAAATGAAAAAGGTACAATTTAACAACATTTATCATATTAATACGAATTCCGACTTGATGTAAACAATATACAGACTTAACAAATATACAGATTTCCTAGAGAGATAATGAGGGCGCCTGACAGCTGGGTGGACAGCGCTTCGGATTCGTAGTCCTGAGGTTCCGGGTTTGATCCCCGGTGGAGGCGGAGACAAATGGGCAAAATGTTTCTTTCACCCTGATGCTCCTGTTACCTAACAGTAAATAGGTACCCGGGAGTTAGACAGCTGCTACGGGCTGCTTCCTGGGGGTGGAGGCTTGGTCAAGGACCGGGCCGCGGTCCTTGACGCGGTCCTTGACATAATGACCCCGAAATCATCTCAAGATAACCTCAAGATAGCAGAGAAAGAAACAGACAAATCAGGACAAAGAGAGAGAGATGATGTTGGTGGCGATACTGTGATCATTAGATCCCCCCCCCCCTCCCGGGGTCATTATGGCTGAATCACAACTGGGGCCAAAAATAAGGACTGGTTATCCTGCGATGGTTTCGGGGCTCTACGTCCCCTGGGGGGACGGTTTCGGGGCTCTACGTCCCCTAGGGGACACATGCAAGGAATCTCTGACTCATAACACCAACAGTCACAAACGAAATAGTTGTCAAATGAAAAAGATTTAGAAACGATCCATCTCTAGATGGGAATCAGAAATAAGAAGAAAACTTGAATAAGGAGAGTTGAATCCAGTCTGATAGTCTCAGAGTGAAGATCAGCACAAATATTTATCAGGAGGGACACACCTCTGCCTCTAAATCAGTACGATAGGATTGCTGCAACCAGCACTCAGGAATAAGCTAACCTACTAGCAAGCAAGAAATGGCTGGCCTTCAGGGAATGGATGACCTACTGACATACATTTTGCCGCCAAGATATTACCAAACTTCTCTGAAGTAGTTATCGAGAGCTTAACGGTATCCTTGTCATAAAACAGGCCGAGATTCTTATGTAGTCGCGCGGACCTGCTGGCTTACACTCGTCCCTCAACTCTACCTAGGAATTTGACGCTCCTATGGAGGAAGGCAGATGTACAAATCCACAAGGGCCATGATCAGGGTTCGAACTTACGCCCGGGATGATCCCAGACGCTGCCTTAGTCGACTGCGCCACGACATGGTCAAACAGTCGACTAATGCAGCATCTGGGATCATCCCGGGGGTAAGTTCGAACCCTCAGCACGGCCCTGGTTGTTGTTATAGATTCAGCTACTCGGACCAAGTTCCAAGTAGCACGGGCTATGGTGAGCCCGTAACTTACCTGGCACAGGAGCGGGGCAAGAAGCACGGGCTATGGTTAGCCTCGTGGACAGGAGATGTCTCCCGTGACGGCCCTGGTGGATTTGTTCATTTGGTATATCACGCTATTGTGATTTCCGTGTGTAAGGCGGATGTAGTTCCATTACACAAAGAGAAGAGTCGGTCAGTGGTTGATAACTACAGTCACTACTGTCAGTTACTGCCAGAATTATCCAGATATTAATTTCTCAGCAATTAACGGCATTTTTTGTTTAACCATCGTCGATTACTGTGTGGTCGACCATTTAAGGAAAGGTTGTTTTGCTGCTGATCTTTTTGCTAAACCTCTCCATTAATTAGTAATTGGTAATTAGTAATTATTAAGTGGCATCAATCACTGGATGAGTCCAAGATCAACTATGTTCTAGCATTGGTCTTTACATGAGTCTCTTATTAGGTATGGAATTCTGGTCTACTAGCACAGCTGGTGCGTGAGGCTTCCATTTCACAGCTAATAAGGAGCTGCCTTGTTCAAGAGCTGGCATTAAGTGCAGTCTCCCATTGAACAGATTCTGAAAGCCACTCAATTGGTTCCATGGTACCACAGGGTAACATACTTGCTCCTTTCTTGTGGAATGTCTTTGGCAATGACTGACTTCATCTCATCCCTAAAGCCTAGGCCAATGCTGAATGTATTCTACCCATGACATATGGAAAAGAAGAAACATTAATTGCTACAAGGGTCGTTAATCATAGATTTGCAGCCATATCTACCTCAGGAAGGCGATGGCAGTTCACATATGCGACGGAGAAAACAGAGAGGATGAAAACAACAGCATTATATAACAACTTGAAAATGTATTAAAATAATTTGCAAAAAAAGTGGTCTGTAATGAAACTGAAATCTTGAGAATGATATTTGACTCTTTAAGGAATATGAAGAGGCACGCGCTTAAGGCAGCAAGCAAGGCAAGAAGGAAACAAAGTCATACCTCACATCTCACACCATCTTGGCAGAAGGGGTGGTAAAACATTGGGGTATACAAGTTCGTTCCCATTTTCAGTATGAACTACTGCCCTAGATTACCTACTTACCATCTTGTATCAGTATTCTGGACGAGGCAGAGAACAATTCGAGAAGGTTCCTCTTTACTCACAACACATTAAGGTTGGACTTGTCAGTACATAAGACACATTAAAGCCTTAACAACAACGAGACGAGGAAAGACTTACATATATATATATATATATATATATATATATATATATATATATATATATATATATATATATATATATATATATATATATATATATATATATATATATATATATATATATATATATATATATATATATATAGTAGCCAGAACGCACTTCTTGTCCTACTATGCTAGGCCCGATTTGCCTAATAGGTCGAGTGATTTTTCTTTATTTTCAATAAATTTTTCCTATTGGTTTATTTTAAATATTATTATCATATTATATTAAGAACATAAATTATTGATTTAGTTATGTTAGTTTAGGTTAGGTTAGGAAGGGTTGGTTAGGTTCGGTCATATATCTACGCTAGTTTTAACTCAAATTTAAAAAAATTCTCATACATAATGAAATGAATAGCTTTATCATTTCATAAGAAAAAATGAGAAAAATATTAAAATTCTG
>WNGS01162157.1:9211039-9240460 GCA_020271785.1 Procambarus virginalis
ATCCGCCTGTAGCACTCGTAGATGATGCAGTGGATGCATGCGTAGGTGTGTTGAATGAATGTGAGGCCAGCTGTGGCAGGCGTTCTCTCCTGGCTTGCACCTCAATGGTGATAACTCACACCTGTTGGCCGACACGGGTTTCAGTAGGCGCGGGAGGCCTAGCCTACAACCTCACCCCGGGATGCCCCGACACCCCGAAGAACACCCCCAGTCTACCCCTCTCAGACGCCTTACTCTCCCCTCACAGTGACTTCACAACAGTGCCATAAACCTCACGGTAATGGACAAAGTTCATCAAACACGTCACTCGAAGATTCAACAATTGTTAGTACTCAAATTGTACGAGCTTATCGACATATCTCTGTTACTCGATAGTGAACAAGCTTGCATTATATACTGCCAATCACCCTATCATGGAAATAAACATTTTATTCACTTAGGCACTAGGATACTCGAACCGCCGACCTCACGGTGTGAGGTGGAAGCTCTTCCACTGAGCTATCTGAAAGACTCTGTAGGAAAGATTTCAGAGGCAGCAATCCACTGGCCAACTGAAATTTTATACTCTTCTTTCTCCACACTCGACACTGCCTCAACATTTTCTCAGAGGACGTCTCCTCTTGTCCCCACGTGTGACCCTGTCTGTCACTACCCAGCACCTGTCCCTCAAGAGCTAGCGACACTCACACTAGTGAACACACTGTACACACTGACAAAAACATGTCTTGCCCCATTGGTTTAAGCTTGGTTTAAATCCCCTCTCATGATTTCTTCCAATTACGCCCGTTTAGTAACCAGTGATTTGGTCCCGGTGGCAGAACTGGCTTCACTGGGCACATAAATATATGCCGGCCTTAAGGGAGGTAGGTCCCTTAAAGCGTTACTATTATGTTACTATAACTATGACATCTTGAATCTGGAGCAGACAGGACTATCATTGACACCAAACCTGAATTTCGTTACTCATCGGATCATAAGTAAGGAAGTTGCACATTGTAAGTAGTTGGAAGCACTTCTTCAGACAAAGGTTTGGGCTGGAGCGTTTACCTTCTCACGATGTGTGACATAAACATCAACAAACGTTATCACAGGTGTCTTGAGACATAATGATGGAGGCGGAGATTCACGGGCTCACCATAGCCCGTGCTACTTGGAACTTTTTGTTCCAAGGAGCGAATCTTAAACAACAACAACAGGAGGCGGAGACATCCAGTGTAGCTTACAAGTTATGATATTCATCTATGATAGGTTCTGTAAGTTCAATTATATTACTCACATGTACTGATGAATTTGAAAAAGACCACCGACATATTTACATATACTCCAATGTGACACTTACCACATATCCCATGTTCCTTTTGTCCAACCACTTGGGGTGGACGGTAGAACGACGGTCTGCTTCAAGCAGGTCGGCGTTCAAACCCCGACCGTCCACATGGTTGAGCATCATTCCTTCCTCCACTGTCCCATCCCAAATCCTTATCCTGACCCCTTCCAAGGGCTATATAGTCGTAATGACTTGGCGCTTTCCCCCTGATAATTCCCTTCCCTTCCCCTTCCCATGTTCCTTCATTCTTCCATCATAGTGAGGCAGAGGTCCCCCCAACCGCTCACTGATGTTTTCAGTGTCAGTTCTGGAGCGAGCCTTGTCACACATCTCTTAGCTTTTATTATAATTTTATTGTAAAAATTTCTGGAGTGAAGATTCCAGCACCTAGCTGCAAGCTCCAGAATGGATCTTCCGAAGCTGTATCCTGTGTCCTGGAGGCTTCCTTGTCAAGGTTCCTTGATGCCTGCCAGTATACTGAAGACATTACTTCTCAGGCGTCAGGTTGGGAGCAATATTTATATTTTAAAGATACAGTTTATATTTTTCGTTTGAAAGCAGTCTCTCACTACGGATTATCCTTGCGGGTCATATCTGGAGAGGGTTTCGGGAGGGAGGGAGGGAATTATCAGACGAAAGCGCCAAGCCATTACGACTATATAGCACTGGGTAGGTTTCGGGAGTTGTTCTACTCCCCGAGCCCGGCCTGAGGCCAGACTCGACTTGAGATAACTTAGTCCAATAGGCTATGAAGCGGCCCGCAGATCCATATATCCACTACAGCCTGGTTGATCTGGCACTTCTTGCAAGAACTACTTGTCCAAGTGCCTCTTGAATACACCTACCTTCTTTCCGGAAATATTTCTAATGCTTGCTGGGAGGGTGTTGAACAGCTGCGGACCTCTGATGTTCAGACTGCTCGGATTGTGCCTATGGCACCTCTACTCTTCACTGGTTCTATTCTGCAATTCCTTCCGTACCTTTCGCAACAGTATGTTGTTATTCTACTGTGCAAGTTTGGGACCTGGCCTTCAAGTATCTTCCATGTATATATATTATTTGATACCTTTCTCGTCTCCTTTCCAGAGAGTACATTTTAAGAGCTTTGAGACGGTCCCAGTTATTTAGATGTTTTATCGTGTCTATGCGTGCCATATATATTCTCTGTATTCCCTCTAATTCAGAGATCTCTCCTGCTCTGAAAGTGAAAGTGAATACCGAGCAATACTCAAGACGGGGACTGCACCAGTGATTTAAATAGTATTAGCATTCCTGTAGTGTCCCTAGATTTGAACTTTCTCATAATCCATCCTATCATTTTCCTGGCCGCAGCTATATTGGCTCGGTTATGTTCACTAAATGTCAGGTCATCAGAGATGATGGATCATGATCTGGAACTGGTCATCAAGATCTTGTTCCAATTCTTATATTTGTTAAATTGTAAAGGTTGAATTCAGCCATCCATAGAAGGCATTAAAGCCTCCGTAACTCTCGCAGACATCATATTAGCTTCCTTCCATATGGGAGTCTGAACATATTTAACACAACATAGGATTATAAAAGATGGCTTAATTCCCGCAATACACACACACATATATATATATATATATATATATATATATATATATATATATATATATATATATATATATATATACATATATATACATATATATATAATTATCATCTGACATTTTTCCATATCATCTAGCAAATTTAGCATGGATCCAGTATAATGAATTATGTTTGCAAACTGAGACTCATAAAAAAACCCCTCACTGGCGACTAATTCACCAGTGAGGGGTCGATACTTGTTGACATCACACATCGAAAATGGAATATACGTCCGTTTTCTATCAAATGATTTTTCCATGTCAGTGGTTCTGGGAGTGAGGATGACAGTAGGGGGGGGGGGAGGGGGGGGGCTTTTTTAAACTATAACAAAGCCTTTCCATCAATCACAAAGCAATATACACATTAATATTTTTTTTTATTTTATGGTAATGCAAACTTTTTGATTTTACCAGGTTTGGACATTTGAAGTTTTGTTCTCCCTGAAATTAAAATTTTACTGTTTCATACAGAGACTTGTCGTGCTGCGTTGGGTATACTCGGACGCACTATACAGTGTTGGGTATACTCGGACGCAGTACACAGTGTTGGGTATACTCGGACGCACTATACAGTGTTGGGTATACTCGGACGCACTATACAGTGTTGGGTATACTCGGGCGCACTATACAGTGTTGGGTATACTCGGACGCACTATACAGTGTTGGGTATACTCGGGCGCACTATACAGTGTTGGGTATACTCGGACGCACTATACAGTGTTGGGTATACTCGGACGCACCACACAGTGTGTGTGTGTGTACTCACCTAATTGTATTCACCTAGTTGTGCTTACGGGGGGTTGAGCTCTGGCTCTTTGGTCCCGCCTCTCAACCGTCAATCAACTGGTGTACAGGTTCCTGAGCCTATTGGGCTCTATCATATCTACACTTGAAACTGTGTATGGAGTCAGCCTCCACCTGTGTGTGTGTGTGTGTGTGTGTGTGTGTGTATTCACCTAGTTGTATTCACCTAGTTGTACTTGCGGGGGTTGAGCTCTGCTCTTTCGGCCCGCCTCTCAACTGTCAGTCAACCGTTTCTAACTACTACTTCTTCCCCCTCCCCGCCCCCCCCCCCCACACACCCCCAGGAAGCAGTCCGTGACGGCTGACTAATTCCCAGGTACCTATTTAATGCTAGGTAACAGGGGCATAGGGTGAAAGAAACTCTGCCCATTGTTTCTCGCTGGCGCGCGGGATCGAACCCGGGACCACAGGATCACGTGCCCAGCGTGCTGTCTGCTCGGCCAGCCGGCTCCTGTGTGTGTGTGTGTGTGTGTGTGTGTGTGTGTGTGTGTGTGTGTGTGTGTGTGTGTGTGTGTGTGTGTGTGTGTGTGTGTGTACTCACCTATTTGTGTTTGCAGGGATTGAGCTCTGGCTCTTTGGTCCCACCTCTCAACTGTCAATCAACTGGTGTACAGGCATATCTACACTTGAAATTGAAAATGTTATTCTAACATCCCTGTGGCTCATTTGGGTACTCAGTGTGTGTGTGTGTGCAAATCACGAAAATTAACACGTGATGAAAAATGTGACAGTGTCAGACCACGGATATGGAGGTTTATAACGATACTCTCATACAAGGTTTATAGAGATACTCACACACATAAGGGTCATAGACGCACACTCACACGAGTTTATAGACACACACTCACACAAGGGTCATAGACACACACTCACACAAGGGTCATAGACACACACTCACACAAGGGTCAGGGTCATAGACACACACTCACACGAGTTTATAGACACACACTCACACAAGGGTCATAGACACACACTCACACAAGGGTCATAGACACACACTCACACAAGGTTCATAGACACACACTCACACAAGTGTCATAGACACACACTCACACAAGGGTCATAGACACACACTCACACAAGGTTCATAGACACACACTCACACAAGGGTCATAGAGACACACTCACACAAGGGTCATAGACACACACTCACACAAGGGTCATAGACACACACTCACACAAGGATCATAGACACACTCACACAAGGGTCATAGACACACACTCACACGAGGGTCATAGACACACACTCACACAAGGGTCATAGACACACACTCACACAAGGGTCATAGACACACACTCACACAAGGGTCATAGACACACACACTCACACGAGGGTCATAGACACACACTCACACAAGGGTCATAGACACACACTCACACAAGGATCATAGACACACTCACACAAGGGTCATAGACACACACTCACACGAGGGTCATAGACACACACTCACACAAGGGTCATAGACACACACTCACACAAGGGTCATAGACACACACTCACACGAGGGTCATAGACACACACTCACACAAGGGTCATAGACACACACTCACACAAGGGTCATAGACACACACTCACACAAGGGTCATAGACACACACACTCACACGAGGGTCATAGACACACACTCACGCAAGGTGCAGATACCCTCATATTACCGCCACTCCTCTAACAGTCTTCATTATGGAGACGACTGTCTGTGAGACAGAGCTGCCGATTCTAGTAATGTCTTCTGTTTATGGAGATTCCTCGATAAACCTTCATAGTTAAGTTGATACCAACAAGTGCCTAGTGTTAAGGCTTAATATCCTAGAAGTTTAAAAAAATTGTCTCAACAGATGACCACCACTGAGGCTTGGAGTGTGTGCTTGCTTAATGATTCACTTGACAAATACTATACAAATTGTCCTCAGTTTTCTTGGCCTGGAAGGTTAAGAGACAGTTTAGCTTACAGGTCGGCGTTCAATCCCCGACCACCCAAGCTTTTATTTTTTATTTTTATTTATTTATATATATACAAGAGTTCTTACATTCTTGTACATGCACTAGCATGTATAGGGTTCGGACACGCCCTTAAAATCCTAATTTTCACTCACACATATCCCCAGGAAGCAGCCCGTACCAGCTGTTTAACTCCCAGGTCCCTATTTACTGCTAAGTGAACAGGAGCATCAGGGTGAAAGAAACTCTGTCCATTTGTTTCCGCCTCCACCGGGATCGAACCCGGACCCTTAGGACTACGAACCCCGAGTGCTGTCCACTCAGCCGTCAGGCCTCGGGCATCATTCCTTTTCTTCATCCTATCCCAAGTCCCTATTCTCATATCCCTTCCTAGTTGTTGTTGTTATAGATTCAGCTACTCGGAACAAGTTCCAAGTAGCACGGGCTATGGTGAGCCCGTAACTTACCTGGCACAGGAGCTGGGCAAGAAGCACGGGCTATG
This sequence comes from Procambarus virginalis, assembly GCA_020271785.1. NCBI lineage: Eukaryota > Metazoa > Arthropoda > Malacostraca > Decapoda > Cambaridae > Procambarus > Procambarus virginalis. The sequence goes on from WNGS01162157.1 coordinate 9,217,223, forward strand.
TATGGTTAGCCTCGTGGACAGGAGATGTCTCCCGTCCCCTTCCAAGTGCTATATGGTCGCTATAACTTAATGCTTTCTCATGATAATCACCTTACCTGTCCTGAGTTTTATAATAGTATAATATTATCTCCCATATGGGCGTTACTAACTATGCTTACTACCGTACTGTTGTCTATCAACAGGACGCGTCTAGTCAGTCCTATCATGATATTTCTTTCTGCAACAGGTCCCAGATCAGATCTCAGTGATTACCGTGACACTTTTGTCTCCCAACAGGACGCTACTTCCCAAAGGTGCCCGATGCCAGGCCGTACTTGGCGGTGCCCAACCAGCACTACAGCCATCACCATCATCGCCAGAACCCACGCGAACGCTACCAGTATCACCACCACTTGCAGCAACAAACATCACCACCACCGCCACACGTCACCACCACATCACATCATCATCATCATCATCATCACCATCACCACAGCATCGACTCCCCCATCAAGCAGCGGCGGTCGAGTTCGCAGGAAAGTGATGACGGAGGGTACATGTTTGGGGTGGAGGAGGGCGGAGGTCGCCGGGTGATAGCAGTGAGAGGCAGCCTCACCCAAGCGGCGACCCGCGGCCACCACACCTTCCTGGACGAGCCTCAGGATGACTCTACCCTTGGGCCTCCTCCAGGACCCAGCTTTGACCGTACCTTACCCAGGAACATAACAATACAGTCGGGCAAGACGGCTATACTCTCCTGCAGGGTCTTCAATGCCAACGATAAGTCGGTAGGTGTCACCTAAATACTCTTGTAATGCCTGATTTTGTCTTTCACAGTGACTCTGGTGCCACCACTGCTGTCCATATCGGCTCCGTCTTGTTCCTTCATGCGTGGTCATGACAGAGGCAACAAGATTTTGAAAGGAAATGTTTTAGTAGCTGGTACATACACCTTAAAGCACATCGAATTTAACACAACAACATTAATACAATTGCTAATTTTCTTGTGGGTATTTTCCATTCTACGTAAGTACATCTACCATCTAAGAACGTCGATGAATTCGTCGCTAGATTGAAGGAGAATGTGGTCTGGATGTACGGAGATGTTATTTGGTTCAGTCTCTTTGCGAGTTTCAAAGTAGGCAAGAGAATGTGCGAGTTTAAAGGCTTACGGTTATTAATTTGTTGATCTTTGCGAAGTTTCTGTCCTCGCTGAGCTGGCCGTAGGACACCTGCGTTGTTATGTAGCAGATGTGCACACCCAGTGACACTCCATACCTGACGATGTCTTCCCAGCCATATTTGTGGTTTTCACGTTACCACTGAAGTAACCGGGGTTTTATTCTATAATTAGAGCGACGGTCTCGCTTCATGCAGGTCGGCGTTCAATCCCCGACCGTCCAAGTGGTTGGGGCACCATTCCTTCCCCCCGTCCCATCCCAAATCCTTATCCTGACCCCTTCCCAGTGCTATAAAGTCGTAATGGCTTGGCGCTTTCCCCTGATAATTAATTAAAAAATTACTCTTTCGAATTCTAGGCTTCCAGTTTCTACGTTTGCAGCAGCTGTGAGAGAGTTCACGCGTTTTTTAAGGTTCTCGGTTGAGTTTCTGGTAACTTCCGGTAAACTTTTTTTGGTAAAACCTTAAATTTCGAATGTTTTGTTGGATAACTTTTTTTTTTAATAGACTCTGCTGTATGACTGACGTATGTAACCTACTTACCGACCTTCCTCACTATTATATTATTGTTATTATGGAAGTTCTTGCCTGCTTGGGTTAACTGAGATGTCAGGAGATCCTGTCTGTAGCGGTGTCACTTTTTTGTCATTTCGGATTGCAGCCGTTCCTGAATTAATCCTGTTCCGGATTAACATCAGTCTTACCTTTCTGTAGCAATGTGCACAAGTCCTCATAAGGAACTGCTAATTCAGCTTCTTTCGTAGCTTTTATACCAAGTTTATACCAAGATTCAAAAATTCAACCTGAGCATCAGTGAGAGTTTCACTATAGAGGTTAGTATAGCTGCTGTATGACTTGGAATACGGAGTTTATCGCTATAGAGGCGAGAAAGCCTCTATAGCGCCGGGGAGCCGGTCGGCCGAGCGGACAGCACGCTGGACTTATGATCCTGTGGTCCCGTGTTCGATCCCGGGCGCCGAAACAATGGGCAGAGTTTCTTTCACCCTATGCCCCTGTTACCTAGCAGTAAAATAGGTACCTGGGTGTTAGCCAGCTGTCACGGGCTGCTTCCTGGGGGTGGAGGCCTGGTCGAGGACCGGGCCGCGGGGACACTAAAAAGCCCCGAAATCATCTCAAGATAACCTCAAGATAACCTCAAGATAACCCAACTGTGGATGGTATTAACGACAGCTACCGTGCTGCCCGTAAGGGTTGGGTAAAATACAACGACACATAGAGGTTATTCACTCCCAATAAGCTTTTTTTTTGTAATTTATTCATTTGTGGTTTCTTCAGCTGTACCTATTATTTTATCAGTTGTCTCCGGAAGTCAAGGGTGATCTACACTGCTTGAGTGTGTTGGAGTAAATGAGTATTTTTGTGGGGAGCAGGTTTCCTCAAGTGGACGTGGAATTGAACACAATATAATTTTATAGATGATCATGAACAAATCCACAAGGGCCGTAATGAGGGTTCGAACCTACGTCTGAGAGGATCCCAGAAGCGCCTTAATCGACTGTGCTACGACATGGTTAAAAGAATTGCAACTGGGAGTTCAACTGGCCTCACACGGATCCTGCAGCCTCTCCGAGACACAAGCCAGGGTTTTACACAATTCCCCCCCCCCATGCACCCGAGTTCATATAGTGTATAGATGTGTGTATAGATGATAATTTTCTTATGTAATTGAAAGGAATTATAAACGATGCATTGGAAACAGTGAGATTTGTTCTATATTTTATTATAATAACTCTGTTTCCCCCCCTTACCCTTCCTTCAGCCCTGTTCATCGTCCCCTTCTCCCATTTTCTTCCTCCTCTCTCCTCTACCCACTCTTCTCTTCGCCCTCTTCCCCTTTACGTTGTTACGTTGTAACAACGTAAAGAACGTTGTGATTACGTTGGGATGTGGCTACGTTCCACTTACAACAGTTTCCCCACTCTCACTTGACTCCATTTGTACTGGCTCTTTGTTTCCTTTGGTGTGGCCGTGCCCTAATCTACCTTGATGTAGCACTCCCAATACCGCCAGCCTCTATCATTTTAATCAGTCTTTCATGTGGCACTGCATCGGGGGCTTTGCTAAAGGCAAGGTGGGCAATGTCACAAGCCTTTCTACCGTCGACTGCCTCAGAATAAAATGATACTATTGCTGAAGCATAAGATTATCATTTGGCAAGTTATTGGAGACTTCATGACTTCAGACTTCATGCCAGACTTCATGACCGGTGTTGACCAGGGCCCAGATTCACGAAAGCACTTACGCAAACACCTACGAATCTGTACATCTTTTCTCAATCTTTGGCGGCTTTGTTTACAATTATTAAACAGTTAATGAGCTCCGAAGCACCAGGAGGCTGTTTATAACAATTACAACAGTTGAATGGGAAGTTTTCATGCTTGTAAACTCTTTAATAAATGTAACCAAAGCCGTCAAAGATTGAGGAAAGATGTACACGTTCGTAAGTGTTTGCGTAAGTTCTTTCGTGAATCTGGCCCCAGACCACACTAGAAAGTGAAGGGACGACGACGTTTCGGTCCGTCCTGAACCATTCTCAAGTCGATGTTTCAGCCCCGTTATTGTGATTCATCGTCTTCGTGACAGGTCTTTTGCTGAACTTTGGTTATATTTTTCCTTTACTTTAAAATGGCTTCCGTATATAAATTTGATGAAACTTGTAGTCTACTATTTATTAAAATATTTCGGAACCTTCCTAGGTCACCTCCAGCCAGTACGGAACGGAATAAATCTATCAGGAGAAAGCGCCTAGCCATTACGACTATATAGCACTGGGAAGGGGGTCAGGATAACACTTCTGGATGGGACGGGGGGGAGGAATGGTACCCAACCACTTGTAGACGGTCGGGGATTGAACGCCGACCTGCATGAAGCGAGACCGTCGCTCTACCGTCTAGCTCAAGTTATTGGGCACCTTCAGACAATAGTTGTTTAATTTTTTTCCAGATTTGCTTTAGTTTATATGACTTAAAAATTGTATCATAAGCACGTTTTGATCTGCAGGAAGGGCTACCCATTTTATTTTTATACTAGGGGAGCGCGAGAGGTTAGTGTGTGTTGGGGGGGTAGAGGAGCTGCTGTCCCCAGCGGTGTAGTGCCCCCGCTACCGTCCTGAGATGTCCATGTGTGGTGTATGGGGCCCTCGCCAAGAAGTGATATGATGCTTAGTGCCACGAAGGAAGACTTGGGATGCTGGTGAGCGAGGGTCGTGACCACTGTTTGTCTCAGGCACCCACCATAATCTCACGCATCCTTCACCGTCCCCCCACACTTGCCTGATGCACACACAGCATCATCCTCCACACCTTGTGGAGCAGCCAGCATCATCTCCCCACATCCTTTATTATCTTCCACATCTGCCTCACGCACTCAGCATCTTCCCCTCACACCTGTCTCACGCACTCTTCATCATTCCTCCACACCTGTTTCACACAGCTTCACCTCCCACACCTGTTCTTTCAGATGCATAATGTTTTATTACTAAATGATGGAGTTCACTAGGAGTCTTTGATCCCTTGTGCTCCATACAATTATCTCAACCTAAAATGCACAATCAAAATGCAAGAATGTTTTAAGTTCATACATTGTGGTTTATTTCCCTTAGATGTGTTGGATTAGATGATAACGCTCTCACTCTCCTTACAGCTGTGGTGTAAACGACATATATATCTCTCTTACAGGTGCGTTGCAAAGACAATGTCTCGCTTTCCACAGGTGTGGTAGAAATTAAATGTTTCAATCTCTAACACGTGGGGAAGAAATTATGCCTCTCACTCTTCCTCAGATGTGAAAGAAGTTATATCTTTCACTCTCTCACAGGTGTGGTGAGAAATACATCCTTCTCTCCCACAGGTGTGGTGAGAAATACATCCTTCTCTCCCACATGTGCGGTGAGAAATACATCCTTCTCTTCCACAGGTGTGGTGAGAAATACATACTTCTCTCCCACAGGTGTGGTGAGAAATACATCCTTCTCTCCCACAGGTGTGGTGAGAAATACATCCTTCTCTCACACAGGTGTGGTGAGAAATACATCCTTCTCTCACACAGGTGTGGTGAGAAATACATCCTTCTCTCACACAGGTGTGGTGAGAAATACATCCTTCTCTCACACAGGTGTGGTGAGAAATACATCCTTCTCTCACACAGGTGTGGTGAGAAATACATCCTTCTCTCCCACAGTTATGGTGGAAATTACGTCTCACTTTCCCACAAGTGGGGTTGAAAATGTCATCTCTCACTCTCCCACAGGAGCGGGGCTCTGGCAAATGCTTCCTTGATCACAGAAACACTGTGGCCAGACCAATACCCTTGACTGTCCTACAGAGACTGAGTGCAGTGGCTCTCCCACAGGTATCGTGGATCAGACAGGATGACCTGCACATCCTGACGGTGGACAAGTACAAGTACAGTTCGGACCAGCGCATCTCTGTGGTGTTCAACGAGCCCAACTTGGAATGGGTGCTGCTTATCAAAGGCGTGACACCAGCGGACGCGGGCCACTACGAGTGCCAGGTCTCCACCAAGCCCGTGCTGAGCTTCGTCGTCAACCTGAAGGTTGTGGGTGAGTCTATCCGTCTCTGGTGGGGGATGGGAAGGGGCTGAACTTATGGCGTGGATGAGGAAACTTTGAACGTATGGCGTCAGTGAGGAAGGGTTTGATGGGGGAGCAGGTTGACAGCGACGGGGGTTGACGTTGAGATGATTGACGGGGAAGGTGTTGATAGTAGGATAGGCATGAAAGATCTCACTGGGCATTTGGCTTTGATCAAATATTAGTGATTAACTATCAGGAAAATCTTCTGAGTTATTGAATATAATAGAATGAGATCAATGCAAACCCTTTCGATAATATTAAATAACATCTACATAAGTCTTTAAAAGATAATGACAGTCTGTTCAAGGTGTGGAAGTGTCGTAGGACAGTCGGAGATGGCCCTAGTACCACACTTAAGAAAATTTAGCATCAATAGCCTCGCCCTGTGCGATTTTTTTTATTAATACATGAGGTACATCTGCATTTGTGCAGCTACCCTAGACTATATGAAGGGGAGTACAGTGTGTCAAAAAGGCTACGCGATGCTAAAAAAATCCCCATCACACAGGATGGTTAGTCATACAGAGGCATGTGATAAGTAGTCTGCACTGACAGACTCTGGGTTCGTTATGAGGATATCATCAACACAAGAGTGAATAAAGTAGCAGTGATAATAAAAGTCCCCATCTCGCAGGATGGTTAGTCATACAGGGCCATATGTTTAGTAGCTTGCACTGGCAAATTTTGGGTACACTGTGAGGATATCTTCAAGAATACGAGAGTGAATAAAGTAGTTGCACTGTTTCGATCTGTTTCTTGTTAGGTTGTATTTTTGTATCATCGTGCTAACCCCACAATTTTAAATGGTCAGTGTTTTCTCTCTGTCACTTTCTCACTATCCCATTTCCCTCCTTCCCTCCAGCTTCTTCATCTGCCTCACTTCTAGGTCCCTAGGAGAAGCCTCTCTCCTTCCGTCTTCCACCCCACCATTAAGATATTCTCAGCAAGTAGCTTCATCCACCAGGATTGTCAATATTGCCTAAGTGTTTTCCCCGAGTGTGTGGGGAGGCCCTCCCCGCCACTCTCTCCCTGCCACTCCAAGCTTCCTTGTTCCCTCTTCACACGCTACGCCACCCAAAATCTGAATATCATTGCTCGTCATTTCAGAAATTTTGGTTTCGAACAAAGAAAAATGGGATACCAGGATCAGAGCAAACACGGGTTAGGCTTCATATTGTGTATGATCAGGATGCTGACATGCGTGAGTGTAATTTGTCTGGCTGGGGAATATATCAGGATCAGCTAATACAAAATTTAATTTAATACAAAACTACAAAACTAGGTTAATACAAAACTAGATTATTCTTCCCTGCACGCCTTGCTGGAATGACAATAACATGGAATAACAATTTTCTCCCAGTTCTGTGTGGAAGAAAATGCCGAAAAAATGTAGCAGCGAGTTCAAGTACGTTTATTGAGACAATAAAATACATCTCAAAGGGATTGAGTAGCTTAGGCTATTTCTACCCCTTCCCTTAGCAGCTAGTCCTTACAGCTGCAGCCTATCCTCAAGGCAACCATGAAGACTTGATCAAGCAGCTTGTAGTACCTTGTTCCACCTCGCAGCCTCACTTCTCTTCTTGCCCTGGAGGAGGAGAAGTACACTTGCACTTGCAGAAGCTCCGCCCACGCCCACGTCCATCACCTTGAACACTTTTAGTGACGAGGAGACCACTTCTGGAACACAAGACGAGGAAGCTGTCAGTGGTACAGCTGCAACTCCCCACTTGAATACGTGTCACTTGGCACAGTATTAATGCCAGTTGTTTAGCATTCTCTATTAACACGTGTTGTTTGACAGCTTCTATTAACACGTGTTGTTTGACAGCTTCTATTAACACGTGTTGTTTGACAGCTTCTATTAACACGTGTTCTTTGATAGTTTCTGTTAGCACGTGTTCTTTGACAGCTTCTGTTAACACGTGTTGTTTAACAGTTTCTATTAACACATGTTCTTTGACAGTTTCTGTTAACACGTGTTAACAGAATATGATGTTATTGGATTTATTTGTTAAATCATTGAATGACAAGGAAATCTTGATCCAGATAAATGGTCTCATTTCGCATTGTATGAAGACAAATTTATTATAAGAGTTCTTGAAATCCGCGAGTTTCATTATTTGTCACAATAATTTTCCCCCATGAACAGTCTTGTTTGGATTTAATAGTCAATTGCCGTCTGAATTATTTTGTAGACTTTTGTGTGTACACATCAGAATATTCTTCCAGGTCAAGCTTCAGCTCCTGGACCTGTATCTTCAGTGTTTTTCATTTGTAGGTCAGTGTATGGAGTTTGCTTCAACTATCTTGCCATTCAATACATTTTACACACCTAGCACATCTCGTGCTGTTTAGGTTTTTAGTTCATTTATTATGCACCCCATACCCATCTTGTGGGCGGTAGTGGAAAGGGTTACAGAGGCACATAATGGGCTCAGGGACTGAACCCCACAATTCATTTAGCTAAGCAAGTTACAATCTTGATGAGCTAGTTACAAAATTCAATGCACATCGTCACATCATCAGTGGGTTCGAGACCGATCACAAATACAGTTTCTAAATTAAGCAACTGACATGTGGAGAGCTAGTGTCACAATTGATGTGTTTGTCCCTGCACACCGCCCCCCCCCTATCCAGCTCATGCTGAAGAAGACTTTCCCTACAATCATATGAATTGTTGAGTCTTTGGTTTCCAATCATATTTTCTCGATCTATTTTTCACTGGAATACCCGCCAAATCGTTTAACAACTAGGTACCCATTCACTACTAAGTGAACAGAGGCTACAGTTAAGGATTGTCGCCAAGTCAATCCTCCCCGGCCAGGATATGAACCCAGGCCAAAGGGCTCGCGAAGTCCTGGACGAGTGCTTTACCACAGCGCCACGGGGACTGCCAACTACCCAGAAAAACATCTGCAGGTTAGATGTAACTAAAACGAGGAGCAACAATGTCAAACTAAACAGGCCACAGTGTAGGACAGAAAACATGAGAAATTTGTTCATTCATAGAGTTATAAACCCATGGAACCAACTACCAACTGGTTGATGGGGTTCCCCCGAGACAGTGAATTATTATGAGTCCCATGGAACTGCCTACCCGTCGAGTACCAAAATACCAAAACACCGCTGAATATAACAATCCAGCTCCATAAAATCATCAGGACAATTGGGGGGGATTTTGACATCCCACCACTTCCTTGTCTTCTTCGAGGCCACTAGAGAGATAAATGTGTGCCCTCAGGTAAATGTGTGTTTCTCTAGCCTAACGTCATCAGTTAGCCAAGGTTTGCTTGCTTGTCATATTTATTCTTCTGAATCTGGCATTTATATTCCCCCTAAGTAGCATTTGTATTAGTTTTACCGGCAAATGTATTAACCTGACTTTGACAATTACATTAACCTGACTGGAAGTTATATTCTGAGACTGGCAATTATATTACTCTGGCTGGCAATTGTATTAATCTGACTGATAATTATATTAGCCAGACTGGCAATTATATTAATTTGGCTGGCAGTTGAAATAACTTGACTGGCAATTGTATCAACCTGACTGGCAAACACATTAGCCTGACTGGCAATTGTATCAACCTGACTGGCAAACACATTAGCCTGACTGGCAAGTATATTAGCTAATTTTTTAAAGCAGCACTTTGCATTTATATTAGTATCACTCCAGAGTATATATTATTCCATGGAGTATTTCATTCAAGTTAGTTAACTTAGGCATATCTACTGATAGTATTTGTCAGTTGTTCAGATATGTCTGCATCTGATTTGTTTAAATTGCATTAATAGGTAAGTCTAATTTTAGGTTACAGTATAGTAATTTTTATTTTGAATGCATAAGCTAAATTTAAACCATTGCTTAATTAATATGCTTGATTATAAGCCCGTACCACCAAGTATAGAGGTAGGCTACAATGGCATGATTGGTTGTTTAATTTCATGTTGTTTTGATGGATTTGAAAAATGTGTAGTTACTATTTGTTTCGAACCGTCATTCGTTTATAATATAGATATAATTACCATATTGTATTGTTTCAGAGAATTCATTATTCAGAATTCATTAAATATTAGCCGTTAATAATCACTCAATGGTCACTATAAGATCAATTTCTCGCCGAGCTCTGAAGCTGCACAGACTGATCAATGTAGCCGTGAACACTTAGATCAATGTTGATTTGACCCAGATACTTTAATACACAAATGTTTGGTCTCAAGAAAGAAACTTAATTATCGTTTTAAATCCTTTGCCATAGACATACTGTTTTTTTAAATTATCTAATGTTCTGTTTCATAAGAAATCCTGGATGTAACTCCACAATGTATACTGATAGTAATTTGCATTGTCGTTCTCCACCTGACCTTGTTGAATGTTGGAAATGTCATCCAACTGTTGTCCATTACAGGTGTATTTCAGGATTACTTCACTGATGTTGTTTAACGAAGACTTTCAGGTCCAGTGATCTATTTTATAATCTGTTTGGCATTGCTTTAATTGTTAATTGATTCCTCTCGAGTTTTTCTATTGCCTTGGTTATGCTTATAATTTAGTTCAATTTAGCACAGCCTTAAGGAATCTATACAAGGATGTTTCAGTACATTGTATACTGCATATACTGCTTGTGTCAAATATGTGAAAGAAACCATTTATTCCCTTGAACATTATATTTTAGAATGTTCCATTCTGACTGACTATCGCCCCCTGGGTTGAAATATGTTGAACCATGTAAATATTTTCAGAATACTGGAACACCTGATGATATTCTGGACTTGTACCCAAGACTGACAATGTAATGCATCAGTTATGTAATATATGTAATGTAACTATAACTTGACCTTGTAAAAGCACCTTAATAACAAACACACTAATTTCCATAGCAGCAGTCTTACCCCCGCCAAAGCTGCGTCCCAACATGTGTGTTCATGGTACTTGCCCTTGCACACCCACTGGCGCCCTCACATCAGAGTCACAGCCTCGCCCTGTATAACTCATTTTCATTTTGATGCTTTTCTTACATTACACGCAAGATGTGAGTGAAATGGTCCTAAATTTTTCACTTGGTTTAGGAATTGCTTATATGAGACATTGTGTCTAATTTTTTGGCAAAATACCTTGTGAAACCATCATTTAATAGAGATCAAGCAAAGGGTGGCTAGGGACATCATTCAATTGCCTTAAGGGGAATTAATTTATACCACACTCACTAGGGGAGTTTGTTTCCGTATTGGATAGATTGGAGTAATACAAATGTAATTTTTTCTTTATTAAATACAAAATAAAATCTATGTACAAACAACTCGTATGGCTAATATACCATGTCCTATTTTTTTCTACACAGCCTAATAAAAGTAAGCCAAGAATACTGGATTAAGATTGGTGGTGTGTCCAAGCCTTCCCAGATATTATTATTATTATACTTATATTATACTAATATATAATATACTAATATATAATATACTAACATAATATGCTAATATATAATATACTAATATATAATATATCGTATATATTATTATAGGGGTCCCGGTAGTACCGTCAGGTTCGTTCTCGACTCACAATTCTGGGTTCGAATCCCGGGCGGGACAGAAATGTAGGACACATTTCGTTTAACCTAATGCACCTGTTCACCTAGCAGTAAGTAGGTACTCAAGGTTAAGTCAGCGTGTTGTGGGGTTGCATCCTGGACGGGGTCAGTAAGTCGGCCTTGGGAGGAGGAGTGGGTGGGGGACCTCGATTAAAGTAAAAAACGTGTATGAATACACTCTGGCTTCCTGTCCCCGGACAATGAATTATTATTATAAACGCCTACGAAAGATCAGTAAGGTAATGCATTTTATTGTAATTTCAGATTAAGTCTATAAATGGGCTGTATGGTGAGGCAGGCTGTCGTCTGGTCTCAGAGGCAGGCTGTCGACTGGTCTGTGAGGCAGGCTGTCGGCTGGTTTGTGAGGCAGGCTGTCGGCTGGTCTGTGAGGCAGGCTGTCGACTGGTCTGTGAGGCAGGCTGTCGTCTGGTCTGTGAGGCAGGCTGTCGTCTGGTCTGTGAGGCAGGCTGTCGGCTGGTCTGTGAGGCAGGCTGTCGACTGGTCTGTGAGGCAGGCTGTCGGCTGGTCTGTGAGGCAGGCTGTCGGCTGGTCTGTGAGGCAGGCTGTCGGCTGGTTTGTGAGGCAGGCTGTCGGCTGGTCTGTGAGGCAGGCTGTCGACTGGTCTGTGAGGCAGGCTGTCGTCTGGTCTGTGAGGCAGACTGTCGTCTGGTCTGTGAGGCAGGCTGTCGGCTGGTCTGTGAGGCAGGCTGTCGTCTGGTCTGTGAGGCAGGCTGTCGGCTGGTCTGAGAGGCAGGCTGTCGGGTGGTCTGTGAGGCAGGCTGTCGTCTGGTCTGTGAGGCAGGCTGTCGGCTGGTCTGTGAGGCAGGCTGTCGGCTGGTCTGTGAGGCAGGCTGTCGGGTGGTCCGCGAGGCAGGCTGTCGGCTGGTCCGTGAGGCAGACTGGGTGGTGGCTGACTCCTAGTGAGATGGCTGGTTGACGTATTGGACGGAATCCCATCATCTTCCCAGTAATCTGTCATATATCGCTTTGAATCTACCGATGGGCTTCGCATCTCCTACCTTCTCATTTAATTTGTTCCATCCGTCTATCACTTATTTTGCTCCTTTATATATTTTTAATATGCAGTACTTGAATACAAGAAATATTTAAAAATTGTAAGAATATTTGTACAAATTAAAATTAATTGGTTTAATCTTCAAGTATCTATTTTGTCATTAGATTTTATTTATCAATTCATAAAATACACATTTGATAATATTTACAGTTACACGAAGCATATATTACTGGCTTAAAGGGATTCGCTGTCGAATGGAATTTAGAATTCACGGTGTTTGACAGTTTAAACCACCAGGGGAGGGGGGGGGGGCGTATTCCATGTAGATATTCCCATCAATTTCTACTGATATGGTTTGCTCATTCACGCAGACATATGGTGCTGGGAACATACATGCCTTTTAATAGTAAAAGGAGATCGCTGCAGAGACCGTAGCAGAAGTTGGACACCACCACCAATCTTAATCCAGTATTTTTTAATTCCTTTTATTAGGTTGTGGAGAAAAAATAAAACAAATGAGGACATGGTATATTAGCCATATGAGTTGTTTGTACATTGATATTTTTATTTAATAAAGACATAAAAAAATACATTTTTATTACTCCAATCTATCCAATAGGGAAACGAACTTCCCCTGGTGAGGATGGTACAAATTAATTCACCTTAAGGCAATTGAATAATGTCCCTAGCCACCCTTTGCTTGATTTATATTAAACAAAAGTAGACACAATGTCTCATATAAGCAATTCCTAAACCAAGTGAAAAATTTAGGACCATTTCACTCACATCGTGCATGTAATGTAAGAAAAGCATCAAAATGAAAATGAGTTATACAGGGCGAGGCTGTCACTCTGATGTGAGGGCGTCAGTGGGTGTGCAAGGGCAAGTACCATGAACACACATGTTGGGACGCAGCTTTGGTGGGGTAAGACTGCTGCTATAGAAATCAGTGTGTTTGTTATTAAGGTGCTTTTACAAGATCAAGTTATAGTTACATTACATATATTACATAACTGATGCATTACATTGTCAGTCTTGGGTACAAGTCCAGAATATCATCAGGTGTTCCAGTATTCTGAAAATATTTACATAGTTCAACATATCTCAACCCGATAGTCAGTCAGAATGGAACATTCTATAATATAATGTTCAAGGGAATAAATGGTTTCTTTCACAAATTTGACACAAGCAGTATATGCAGTATACAGTGTACTGAAACATCCTTGTATAGATTCCTTAAGGCTCTGCTAAATTGAACTAAATTATAAGCATAACCAAGGCAGTGGAAAAACTTAAGAGGAATCAATTAACAATTAAAGCAATGCCAAAAAAATTATAAAATAGATCACTGGACCTGAAAGTCTTCGTTAAACATCAGTGAAGTAATCCTGAAATACACCTGTAATGGACAACAGTTGGATGACATTTCCAAACATTCAACAAGGTCAGGTGGAGAACGACAATCCAAATTACTATCAAGAATACATTGTGGAGTTACATCCAGGATTTCTTATGAAACAGAACATTAGATAATTTCAAAAACAGTATGTCTATGGCAAAGGGTTTAAAACGATAATTAAGTTTCTTTCTTGAGACCAAACATTTGTGTATTAAAGTATCTGGGTCAAATCAACATTGATCTAAGTGTTCGCGGCTCCATTGATCAGTCTGCAGCTTCAGAGCTCGGCGAGAAATTGATCTTATAGTGACCATTGAGTGATTATTTACTGTTAATATTTTATGAATTGCTCTCAGAGGTAATATAATACTGTAATTCTATCTATAGTATAAACCAATGACGGTCTTAAACAAATATTTTTCAAAATCATTTTTGAACACACATTTTTCAAATCCATCAAAACAAAAAGAAATTAAACAACCAATCACGCCAGTGAAGCCTACTTCTATACTTGGTGGTACGGGCTTATAATTATGTATATTAATTAAGCAATGGTTAAATTTAAGCTTATGCATTCAAAATAGAAATTACTATACTGTAACTTAAAAGTAGACGTAACTAATAATAACATTAAACAAGTCATTTTCAGGAAAATCTGAACTGACAAATACAATCGGTAATTAGGCCTATGCTAACTAACTTTAATGAAATGCTCCATGGAACTCTGGAGTCATACTAATATAAATGTAAAAGTTTGTTTTAAAAATTACTTAATATAATTGCCAGTCAGGCTAATGTGCTTTGTCAAAGTTAGGTTGATACAATTGCCAGTCAGGTTATTACAACTGCCAGCCAAGCTAATATAATTGCTAGTTAGGCTAATATAATTGATAGTTAGGCTAATATAATTGCCAGTTAGGTTAATATATTTACCAGTCAGACTAATACAATTGCCAGAATCATGAATTTACCTGAGGGCCACTAATATTAGTGGCCTCGACGAGGACAGGAAGCCAGCGGCTTGTCAAAGGTTACCACATTTTCCCTGATGATCTTTTCCAGATGAATTTTAAAATTTAACTGTTCGCATTTAAGGCTACGGCGGGAAGGCGGTTCCGTGGATTTATAATCCTATGGGTAAGACAGCATCTCCTGTTCTCATTCCTACTTTGTGGCCTGTTGAGCTTGAAATCGTTGTTCTTTGTTCGTGTTACATCTGACCTTTTGAAGAAATTGTTGGGATCAACATCCTCCAAATTGTTCAGTATTTTGCAAAATTAAATGACCTCCGCCCTGTCATGCCTGGTTTGCAACGGTGTTAGCCCTGTGGCCCTCAACCATTCCTTATATGAGAGTTGACTTAGCTTGGTATGAATTTTGTTGCCCGGTGTTGTACCTTCTCCAGAGCAGCTATGACTGTCTGAAGATGACGTCTCCATGCTTGGATGCAGTAATCCAGGTGGGGGCGCACCTGAGATTTATACAATTGAATGACTATCTTCTTTTCCTTATAGGTACGTTTAATTATTCCTAGGATTTGGTTAGTTTTTTTTTTACTGCCGCTCCCACTTGTTGTGCAACTTTTAGTGAATGATTGATTCTGACTCCAAGGTCCTTTTCTTCGTCAATCTGCTGCAAGGTAATGCTGTTAATTTGGTAGTTGTGACGTGGATTGTTATGCCCCACATGTAAGGTCTTGCATTTATCGACATTAAAAAGCACTTGCCAGCCTTCTGACTGTGAAGTTCACTTAGGTCTCTTTGTAAGGTCTCAGTATCATTTTCACTTCCCACTTAGAATAAAAAGATCTAAGATTTTTACCATAAATCTTAGTGTCTTTTGTAAAATTGATGATGTGGTTTGTAATATTCTCATCTGTCATTGAGGTATATGACAAGGGTCGGCCCAAGATGTGCCCCTTGTAGTATCCCACTCGCCACGTTTCTCCAGTCAGATTTATTTCCGTTTAGGACGACAAAGTCAGGCTACTATAAGTAGTGGTCAGGTTATCATTTGAAAATCTAACATAGTCTTATATAAATGCATGAGTTAGGTCAATATGCTGAAGTTAGGCCAGACTAATAAAAATGTTCGACTCATGCAAATGTAAATTCTAATCATGGAATATACATGATTAAATTCTGTTCGTAATTTACCTGAGTGCCACTAACCCTAGTGGTCTCGAAGAGTACAGGAAGCCGGCGGCTTGTCGAATGTCCCCCCCCCCTCAATTTGCCTTGATGATCTTTTCCAGTTGTACTTTAAAATTTAACAGACTTTTTGGCAGTTACGGCTTCGGCAGATAGGCGGTTCCACAGGTTCATAATCCTGTGGGTGAAAAAGCATCTGTTCTAAATCCAACACTGTGGCTTGTTGAACTTTAAACCGTTGCTCCTTGTTTGTGTTACATCTGACGTATTGAAGAAATTTGCCGAATCTATAGCCTCCAAAACGTATAGTAATATAAATGTCTCGATCATTTTAAGTACAGATGGGCTCATGACCTTTGCCCCCAAATGCATTAACATGTGAATCTTCCTATGTCCAAAGTGAGCCCTGATTGGTGCATGTTTAAACAAGTTGATAGTTATCTACTTGTTTAACCTCAACCATCAGTAGATGGTTGATGATTCTGGCAATTGTATTAGTCTGACTGGTAATTATATTAACCTGACTGGCAATTACAATAACCTGACCGGCAATTATATTAGCCTAACTAGCAATTATATTAGCCTAACTAGCAATTATATTAGCCTAACTAGCAATTATATTAGCCTAACTAGCAATTATATTAGCCTAACTAGATGTTTAAACAACATTGCTTTGAGGTTCTCCCGGTCGTGTCCCATTTGCTAAGTCGTACATGGGTACCACCGAACAGAAAGTTCTTGTTGACAGAAGCCTAAAACCGGGCATCTACTGTAGATCTACAGATTACATATTCTTGCAGGTACCTGATATATAAATAAAACGCTAGACTATTCTGTACACATTACATCACTGAGACAGGATGAGGAGATAGAAATGAACATAACTGCAGACACAAGCGCTTCCTACCAGAGGGTCGGAAGCGCTTAAGACTGGAATCTGCATCTAGACAAAATTCTGTAATAATCAAGACTCATACGAATAAAAAAAAATCTCCTCGAAGAACGTAACGAGGAGAAATGGCAAATTTCACATGGCTAAGGGAAATTTAAAGATTATTTTATGCTCTAAAGAGCAACCTATCCTCAGACATTCCATCCACTGGTCGACCCCACATTCGTCTATTTTAACATGCTGTTCATTCAAAACAGAAATTTTCGCAAATATAAATTAATATTATATATTAGCATATTGTGCATATTTAGGCATTGGTTAGGTTAGGTGTTTAGGTTCTGTTAGCGATTATTTGTAGTACGTGGGTGAAGCATTTACTACGTTGAGGATCGAACAAAAGTCGTCAGTGAAGCACTTGTTCCGGAAGTGTTCGAACGTCATCAGTTGTGAGTCGTGTGTAAACTGTTTTTCATTCATAAACAGGGGGGTTTGGCGGGTGCATGGAATGGACTTTTGCCTTTGTTTATGAGGACGGGCTGCTAAAGAGAGAATCAAATTTTTCTGAGCTTGTTCTGACGCTCGTGGTTTCGTGTTCAAGTAATCTCCAAGTGCGCATCCTAAACCCCATAAGCTGAACCTTAAATTTAAACCATGAGCCTTACCCATGCAGTGAAACTGGCAATTAAGGAATTTGTCGAACCCTTACCCTTACTTTTTTGTGTGCACGGTGGGCTACAAGCGTCCAGAGGTTGTTACCACCTCTACCAGCAAATCCACGACCATCAGCTGCTGCCAGTACTATTACCAACACTACTAGTTGCTGTCAGGGGCCCCAGCTGCAGTTAATTGCTAGCCTCTTTTGCCCAATTTGATATTACCAGTCCCGTCCTCTTACAATTACGTCGCTTTTCGCTCTTATGCGCTACGAACAAATATCGACGTAATTCAAAATTGAAATTTATTTTCCAATTAAATTTATTTTTTTCCTCCAAAAACAGTTAAGGGTTCTCTGGTAGGTTAGGAGGGCAGGAAGTTCTAAGGTTTCAAACCGTCATGAAAACGTTAATTGAAAGTTTCCTCTCCTAACCTAACAGCCTAACCCAGAGGACCAAAAACAGAAAACGGGACAGTACGTCACTTTCGTGAACCGATTTCAGTTTGAATTACGTCGATTTTTAGCCTGAGTGGGCATTCCAGCCGAAAGCGACGCAATTTGTAAGAGGATGGGTTGTACTAGGAGCGCCCTGGGCGTTGCTGACCGCCTTCCCCCCATCTGTTTTTTTCAGCAGCCCCCCCCCCCCCCCCAAGCTGCCGTTCCAGGGCAACCTATTGAAAAAAACAATTGTCTTTTGAAAATTTGTAAATGATAGTACACTCCCTAGAAAATATACAATATTAATGATGACAATTTTTTGTTTNTGTCTATCAACAGGACGCGTCTAGTCAGTCCTATCATGATATTTCTTTTGCAAACAGGTCCCAGATCAGATCTCAGTGATTACCGTGACACTTTTGTCTCCCAACAGGACGCTACTTCCCAAAGGTGCCCGATGCCAGGCCGTACTTGGCGGTGCCCAACCAGCACTACAGCCATCACCATCATCGCCAGAACCCACGCGAACGCTACCAGTATCACCACCACTTGCAGCAACAAACATCACCACCACCGCCACACGTCACCACCACATCACATCATCATCATCATCATCACCATCACCACAGCATCGACTCCCCCATCAAGCAGCGGCGGTCGAGTTCGCAGGAAAGTGATGACGGAGGGTACATGTTTGGGTGGAGGAGGGCGGAGGTCGCCGGGTGATAGCAGTGAGAGGGAGCCTCACCCAAGCGGCGACCCGCGGCCACCACACCTTCCTGGACGAGCCTCAGGATGACTCTACCCTTGGGCCTCCTCCAGGACCCAGCTTTGACCGTACCTTACCCAGGAACATAACAATACAGTCGGGCAAGACGGCTATACTCTCCTGCAGGGTCTTCAATGCCAACGATAAGTCGGTAGGTGTCACCTAAATACTCTTGTAATGCCTGATTTTGTCTTTCACAGTGACTCTGGTGCCACCACTGCTGTCCATATCGGCTCCGTCTTGTTCCTTCATGCGTGGTCATGACAGAGGCAACAAGATTTTGAAAGGAAATGTTTTAGTAGCTGGTACATACACCTTAAAGCACATCGAATTAACACAACAACATTAATACAATTGCTAATTTTCTTGTGGGTATTTTCCATTCTACGTAAGTACATCTACCATCTAAGAACGTCGATGAATTCGTCGCTAGATTGAAGGGAGAATGTGGTCTGGATGTACGGAGATGTTATTTGGTTCAGTCTCTTTGCGAGTTTCAAAGTAGGCAAGAGAATGTGCGAGTTTAAAGGCTTACGGTTATTATTTGTTGATCTTTGCGAAGTTTCTGTCCTCGCTGAGCTGGCCGTAGGACACCTGCGTTGTTATGTAGCAGATGTGCACACCCAGTGACACTCCATACCTGACGATGTCTTCCCAGCCATATTTGTGGTTCTTCACGTTACCACTGAAGTAACCGGGGTTTTATTCTATAATTAGAGCGACGGTCTCGCTTCATGCAGGTCGGCGTTCAATCCCCGACCGTCCAAGTGGTTGGGGCACCATTCCTTCCCCCCGTCCCATCCCAAATCCTTATCCTGACCCCTTCCCAGTGCTATAAAGTCGTAATGGCTTGGCGCTTTCCCCTGATAATTAATTAAAAAATTACTCTTTCGAATTCTAGGCTTCCAGTTTCTACGTTTGCAGCAGCTGTGAGAGAGTTCACGCGTTTTTTAAGGTTCTCGGTTGAGTTTCTGGTAAACTTCCGGTAAACTTTTTTGGTAAAACCTTAAATTTCGAATGTTTTGTTGGATAACTTTTTTTTTTAATAGACTCTGCTGTATGACTGACGTATGTAACCTACTTACCGACCTTCCTCACTATTATATTATTGTTATTATGGAAGTTCTTGCCTGCTGGGTTAACTGAGATGTCAGGAGATCCTGTCTGTAGCGGTGTCACTTTTTTGTCATTTCGGATTGCAGCCGTTCCTGAATTAATCCTGTTCCGGATTAACATCAGTCTTACCTTTCTGTAGCAATGTGCACAAGTCCTCATAAGGAACTGCTAATTCAGCTTCTTTCGTAGCTTTTATACCAAGTTTATACCAAGATTAAAAAATTCAACCTGAGCATCAGTGAGAGTTTCACTATAGAGGTTAGTATAGCTGCTGTATGACTTGGAATACGGAGTTTATCGCTATAGAGGCGAGAAAGCCTCTATAGCGCCGGGGAGCCGGTCGGCCGAGCGGACAGCACGCTGGACTTATGATCCTGTGGTCCCGTGTTCGATCCCGGGCGCCGAAACAATGGGCAGAGTTTCTTTCACCCTATGCCCCTGTTACCTAGCAGTAAAATAGGTACCTGGGTGTTAGCCAGCTGTCACGGGCTGCTTCCTGGGGTGGAGGCCTGGTCGAGGACCGGGCCGCGGGGACACTAAAAAGCCCCGAAATCATCTCAAGATAACCTCAAGATAACCTCAAGATAACCCAACTGTGGATGGTATTAACGACAGCTACCGTGCTGCCCGTAAGGGTTGGGTAAAATACAACGACACATAGAGGTTATTCACTCCCAATAAGCTTTTTTTTTGTAATTTATTCATTTGTGGTTTCTTCAGCTGTACCTATTATTTTATCAGTTGTCTCCGGAAGTCAAGGGTGATCTACACTGCTTGAGTGTGTTGGAGTAAATGAGTATTTTTGTGGGGAGCAGGTTTGCTCAAGTGGACGTGGAATTGAACACAATATAATTTTATAGATGATCATGAACAAATCCACAAGGGCCGTAATGAGGGTTCGAACCTACGTCTGAGAGGATCCCAGAAGCGCCTTAATCGACTGTGCTACGACATGGTTAAAAGAATTGCAACTGGGAGTTCAACTGGCCTCACACGGATCCTGCAGCCTCTCCGAGACACAAGCCAGGGTTTTACACAATTCCCCCCCCCCATGCACCCGAGTTCATATAGTGTATAGATGTGTGTATAGATGATAATTTTCTTATGTAATTGAAAGGAATTATAAACGATGCATTGGAAACAGTGAGATTTGTTCTATATTTTATTATAATAACTCTGTTTCCCCCCCTTTACCCTTCCTTCAGCCCTGTTCATCGTCCCCTTCTCCCATTTTCTTCCTCCTCTCTCCTCTACCCACTCTTCTCTTCGCCCTCTTCCCCTTTACGTTGTTACGTTGTAACAACGTAAAGAACGTTGTGATTACGTTGGGATGTGGCTACGTTCCACTTACAACAGTTTCCCCACTCTCACTTGACTCCATTTGTACTGGCTCTTTGTTTCCTTTGGTGTGGCCGTGCCCTAATCTACCTTGATGTAGCACTCCCAATACCGCCAGCCTCTATCATTTTAATCAGTCTTTCATGTGGCACTGCATCGGGGGCTTTGCTAAAGGCAAGGTGGGCAATGTCACAAGCCTTTTTACCGTCGACTGCCTCAGAATAAAATGATACTATTGCTGAAGCATAAGATTATCATTCGACAAGTTATTGGAACATGCCAGACTTCATGACCGGTGTTGACCAGGGCCCAGATTCACGAAAGCACTTACGCAAACACCTACGAATCTGTACATCTTTTCTCAATCTTTGGCGGCTTTGTTTACAATTATTAAACAGTTAATGAGCTCCGAAGCACCAGGAGGCTGTTTATAACAATTACAACAGTTGAATGGGAAGTTTTCATGCTTGTAAACTCTTTACTAAATGTAACCAAAGCCGTCAAAGATTGAGGAAAGATGTACACGTTCGTAAGTGTTTGCGTAAGTTCTTTCGTGAATCTGGCCCCAGACCACACACTAGAAAGTGAAGGGACGACGACGTTTCGGTCCGTCCTGAACCATTCTCAAGTCGATGTTTCAGCCCCGTTATTGTGATTCATCGTCTTCGTGACAGGTCTTTTGCTGAACTTTGGTTA
This sequence comes from Procambarus virginalis, assembly GCA_020271785.1. Taxonomy (NCBI): domain Eukaryota; kingdom Metazoa; phylum Arthropoda; class Malacostraca; order Decapoda; family Cambaridae; genus Procambarus; species Procambarus virginalis. The sequence continues at coordinate 9,239,052 of WNGS01162157.1, forward strand.
TATTTTTCCTTTACTTTAAAAATGGCTTCCGTATATAAATTTGATGAAACTTGTAGTCTACTATTTATTAAAATATTTCGGAACCTTCCTAGGTCACCTCCAGCCAGTACGGAACGGAATAAATCTATCAGGAGAAAGCGCCTAGCCATTACGACTATATAGCACTGGGAAGGGGGTCAGGATAACACTTCTGGATGGGACGGGGGGGAGGAATGGTACCCAACCACTTGTAGACGGTCGGGGATTGAACGCCGACCTGCATGAAGCGAGACCGTCGCTCTACCGTCTAGCTCAAGTTATTGGGCACCTTCAGACAATAGTTGTTTAATTTTTTTCCAGATTTGCTTTAGTTTATATGACTTAAAAATTGTATCATAAGCACGTTTTGATCTGCAGGAAGGGCTACCCATTTTATTTTTATACTAGGGGAACGCGAGAGGTTAGTGTGTGTTTGGGGGGTAGAGGAGCTGCTGTCCCCAGCGGTGTAGTGCCCCCGCTACCGTCCTGAGATGTCCATGTGTGGTGTATGGGGCCCTCGCCAAGAAGTGATATGATGCTTAGTGCCACGAAGGAAGACTTGGGATGCTGGTGAGCGAGGGTCGTGACCACTGTTTGTCTCAGGCACCCACCATAATCTCTCGCATCTGTCTCACGCATCTTCACCGTCCCCCAACACTTGCCTGATGGACACACAGCATCATCCTCCACACCTTGTGGAGCAGCCAGCATCATCTCCCCACATCCTTCATTATCTTCCACATCTGCCTCACGCACTCAGCATCTTCCCTCACACCTGTCTCACGCACTCTTCATCATTCCTCCACACCTGTTTCACACAGCTTCACCTCCCACACCTGTTCTTTCAGATGCATAATGTTTTATTACTAAATGACGGAGTTCACTAGGAGTCTTTGATCCCTTTGAAGGGAGCCGGTCGGCCGAGCGGACAGCACGCTGGACTTGTGATCCTGTGGTCCTGGGTTCGATCCCAGGCGCCGGCGAGAAACATTGGGCAGAGTTTCTTTCACCCTATGCCCCTGTTACCTAGCAGTAAAATAGGTACCTGGGTGTTAGTCAGCTGTCACGGGCTGCTTCCTGGGGGTGGAGGCCTGGTCAAGGACCGGGCCGCGGGGACACTAAAAGCCCCGAAATCATCTCAAGATAACCTCAAGATACTCTCTAATACTCTCAAGATACTAATTGTGCTCCATACAATTATCTCAACCTAAAATGCACAATCAAAATGCAAGAATGTTTTAAGTTCATACATTGTGTTTATTTCCCTTAGATGTGTTGGATTAGATGATAACGCTCCCACTCTCCCACAGCTGTGGTGTAAACGACATATATATCTCTCTTACAGGTGCGTTGCAAAGACAATTCTCGCTTTTCACAGGTGTGGTAGAAAT
>WNGS01162157.1:9264120-9278931 GCA_020271785.1 Procambarus virginalis
TGGGTTTGGTAGATAGGCGCGAGGAATGACATTGGTTTGGTAGATGGGCGTGAGGGAAGGAAAGATGTTTAGGCGATGGGCGTGGCGGAAGGAAATGGATTTGGGAGATGAGCGTGGGGGGAACTGGTTTTGGAACATGGGCGTGGGATGATCTGGTTTTTGGAAGATGGATGTGTTGGGGGAACTGGCATTTGGAAGGTGGGCGTGTGGGAAAACTAGTTTTGTGAGATGGGCGTGGTGTGTGAACCTGGATATAGGTATATGAATGTAGGGAGGACTGGTTTTGGAAGATGGGCGTGTGTAGCAACTGGTTTTGGGAGTGGAACGTGATGTGAGAGGAGTGTGAGGGGAGATGTTTCCGATGGGTGAGCTGAAAACAGGCTTTGGAAGAAGGGCGTTAATGGAGAACTGGTTCTGGGTAACTGATGAGGGGCAATTGTTTTGAGACGAGAGGTTTATGTTTTGTGGCGAGAACAGAAGTGAAGAGAAGTCCCAACTCAATGACTTCCACGCAGAAACTGCGTCAATTATGGAGAGCTTTTTTATTTTTGATTGTTGCTGCCGGAGGCGGCTAGATTATTGTGCACCCTATACTATTCCTGTGAGCGTTATCGCAAAAAAATATTACAGAGGGCACAACGAATCTTTATAAGACCTTAACGAAGATTATTACATTAACAATTTCATCTATCCTTCACACCTAATAGTTATAATGTCAGCTAGTTACATATAATGTTCAATTTCAATAGCTATATATTTGCAGTTAATCATTATACATTAATGGTAGGTCTTATCGCTAATTCATAATTGTTTGAGCTATGGAGATATTACACGGTCATAGGAGACTGTTGTTTGTTATACTATCAACCCATTCTCCTGTTTAGATAGTAGCTATTGTGACGGTCGTCAATAGTCACAAATTCGTACGTACTTAGCTTTTAGATAGTAGTATACTGACTAGTAAGAAATTCTTTTAAAATAAATCAAGCTAAAAAATAATTTAAATATTCCTAGGCCTAGTATAGCACACACATGTACTATATTTGGCCTCAGATATCGTGCATTAGGCCTAGGAAGGTTAAGTTAGTTTAGTTTGTCAAAGCAACACAAGTAAAGAATAATTTTCCGGTTCAACTCAATAGTGCCGATTTCTATTTTCTGATTTTGTTGTACGTCGGTATATATATATATACTATGGTACTCATCGTTACTATAAGTATTACTAAAACTGGAGGATAGGCTGTATTATTAGTCTTCACAATACACTTACTTGCTTCTTAATATCATATTTCGTTTATCTACTGGAAACGAAATATGGATACAGTGCAAGGATTTCAGGTAGTTTTTTCTTGGTTTTAAAATGGTTTGCCATTTCATACAGCGTGAGTTTAGATTTATCTTTAAATGGCGCAATTTTATTACTGTCCAAGATATAATGCTCAAGTGTGTGTCCCTGTCTTTGTCCACACACTTTGCACTTTACTTCATCTAGATTCCTCAATTGATCGTTGTATACCTCTTGAGAATTTTAATCTTATTTTAAACAGTATGATAAGAAATAAGATATACATCTTTAATTTATTCAAAATACCAGATGTTTCGGAGTACCAAACTCCATCAGTGCTAACAAGTAATATTGACATTGCAAATTTAGCGAAAAACAATTAAATATATATAAAAATTATTTATTCAATAAAAACAATTAAATATATATAAAATTATATATTCAATAACAATTAATATTCAAAAGTTAAAAGAAAATTATACACAAATAAAAGACAAAGATATATACACAAAACAAGAACAATAAAATAACTCAACACATACCTTAGAGAAGATGATAATTGGTACATCAACAACCCAGTCGACGACTCATGAGCTATGTTGATGATTTAAGGACGACGACGCTCAAGGGATTGGACGCGCCCTTCCGAGCTGTTCAACTCTGGCCTTAATTTTAAAAATCGAGATATTGTTTGAAATATTGAGTTCAAGGCGAGACGAACTACAAGACAAAACAGCGAAATCGTTGTAAGCGGGAGGATGGAGTTCATCCTCGCTGTGATGGCTAATAGCAGAGGAAGCACCATTGCCCAAGAGAATATGTCCCAGCTCTTGTTCACATAGTTTACAAGTGGAATGTTCACCACTCCAGCACTATATCTGTGATTGCCCTGTTACAAGTGACTTCAGAACTAATGATATGAGGTACTTTGATCTCTGTAATTACTTCATACACTCAGGAATACAGGAGGATATTCTTGCGCTGTACCCAGATTTTGCTAGTGGAGGCTAATAGATCAGTCTTACATTTTATGTTCTCACCTGATTTTTAGTCAGAGTTGATTAGTTTTGTATTGAGGCTGGTATTTTTCCCCTGATTCCATGTATGACTAACCAACCTGTGAGATGGGAACATTGGATGAACTTATAGCCTGCTGATTAGTCAGAACTGGTTTGTTATTGTATTAAGGCAGGTATTATCTCCCACTAATTCCATGTATGACTAACCATCATGACAGATGAGAATAATAGTTGAACCTATAGCTAGTTCTTGATCTACACTGTGCAATATCTCATATAGAATAGGGTAGCAACACATTGCTGTGTATACCTAATTTTGCTCATTAAATAAAAATGCCTAAGAGGCAGAGCATAAAGGTTTCGTGAGGTATTTCCCACATATCGAACAGTTCGAACATTTAAACAGACAAACAACAGCAGATCTGCTGAGTTCAAAGGGTAGTGGATCTCAACGTTATAAATAGCTTCCGTTGATGTTATTAATAGTAAACACGGAGTGAAAACTAAGTTGTGAATATGTCGAAGAATATTCTCAAGTTCCTTCCTAATGTAATAACTTATTGTAATTAAATTTTGAAATTGTACATATTATGAGTCTTTAAGGACTGTAGGAATCGTGGTACAGTAGTATGTTTAAATTTGGTAGTTAAGAATCTCATCAGAATGCTATAAAATATCTTGCTAGGAAACACATTTGAAAGAAAAAGTTCAAGCAAAAATTGAACTTCAGTTTCAAATACTTTGTAATCCGAACAAAGATTAAAGGTGCTATTTATTAAAGTTTTAACTTTATTCAATTTGTATAGATTTGGACAAAAACTAAGATTTTTTCTATTAACACATTTAGGTACATCTGCATTTGTGCAGCTACCCTAGGCTATATGAAGGGAACCCTAGACTATATGAAGGGGAGTACAGTGTGTCAAAAAGTGATGCTAAATCACATCATAAAGGGATGCTGTGATTTTAGCTGCTGCTAAAATCCCCATCACACAGGATGGTTAGTCATACAGAGGCATGTGATAAGTAGTCTGCACTGGCAGACTCTGGGTGCATTATGAGGATATCATGAATAGAAGAGTGAATAAGGTAGCAGTGATACTAAAAGTCTCCATCTCGCAGGATGGTTAGTCATACAGGGCCATATGTTCAGTAGCTTGCACTGGCAAATTTTGGGTGCAATATGAGGATATCGTCAAAAACTCGAGAGTGAATAAAGTAACTGCAAAGCTCCAGGTACCTCATGACAATGGGTCTGAATGGTCTGATAACTGGGCATTCGGTGATGTAGTGTGGGAGATCATGCCGCAGTTCCTGCTCAGAGTTTGCACCTGGAGTGCTCAGGATTAGGAGATCCGTCACCTGCAGCCACCTGCCACAGGTAACGGTAACCCAACCTGATCCTGGCAACCACTGTGTCGCACAGTCTGGTCCACGTTTTGTGTTGCCCATAAGCATAAGCTTCAGATCTGAACAAATCATAGCTTTTTATACTGGTGCTTTTCAAGTCGTTGGGAGTCAGTAATTTCTTTCCTATCAGACCTGAATGTTTGGTACATTATAGTTTTGACAACAGAGATGGTAATACTTAGGTCTAATTCAACTTCATCTTTGTCACACGTTAATTTGGCTGCAATGTTTGTGTCATTATGATGAGTTATATTTGTGTGATGGTATCCATACAAAGGAGATTCGAAACCTTTTACGTTGTGCAGCAATTAGGTAATTTATAATTGTTAGTATGAGGTTCTTGCTGTCGATCTTCCAGAAGCTTTCGATTGCTTGAATAGCAGACTTTGAGTCACAAAATATTTTTCCTCCTCCTATGTTTTTGAATATACTGGAAGCTAGTTGTAGTGCCGCTAGTTCTGTTTGTGTGGAGGTCAGCCAGTTGTTTAACCTGACACTGACAGTCTGTGTGCAAATATTATTTCTATAAAACCTGCATGCTGCTGCAGTCCGTCCAGTAGAACATTGGACTTAGCCGTCAGTGTACACACAGTGTTCGTGAGAGTTTAAATTTTCGACCGTATTGACTGGTACCAACATATCAACTCACTCCTTTTATTATAAATGGCTGAATAAAAATGCCTACAATCTCATCAAACTCAACATTCTTTTTTAAGTGCAATCTACCTGTCTCTGATATTCCTCTTTATCTGTATCCCACCATTCAAGAAACAAACACACCCGTCACCAAGAAAGGTAATGAGAATCTTGCTCTTCTTAAAGTTGTCACACCTGAAACAATTGCCTCCTTGAAGTTTTAAAACATAAGAAGACACACCAACATTCAACAATCTACATTTAGAAATGTCACCCAGAAATAGATAGGGATAGACATAGCTTAAGCTAGTCTATCCCTTTGAGATGTATTTTTTCATGTCTCAATAAACATACTTGATCTTGAACTTGAACCCAGAATACTATTGACCTTATTACACAGAGAAATCACATTAACGTGATACTATATCAACGAACAAATCCACAGGAGCCCTGATGAGGGTTCGAACCTGTGTGCTGCATGTTCCCAGACGCGCTCTTATCGACTGCACCACGACATGGTAAAATAATTGCAACCTGGAGTACTACTGCACTAACAAGGATCCAGAGGCTTCCACTGAAGCCTAACCGGGGTTTCCCACAATTCCCCCACATGTACTCGGGCTCTGCCAACCTGTAATTCTACCTCTGACGATTGAATTCTATCCTTCAATACACAGAGAAATTACATTAACTTCAGAATGAGAATGGTGTTCTTCCTGTTCTTTACCTTGTAATCCATAGTCAACAGATGTTTTAAATTTAATGTGTACATGAAGCAAACTAATGTTTATTCCTATGTGCACTTCTATTATCATTATCACATTAAAGATAAGCGTGCAGTATTTTCCGGAATGTTTCTCAGATCCTTGAAGATTTGCAGCCCGGAATTTATTGACGAGGAAATGGCTAAGAAATTGAGAGGAAGTTGCAATAGCCAGAAACAGTTCTGGATGTATCGCTAGGACAAGCTAAGCATACGTTCTAAGTCAGCATCAGTGCTACCAACACACCAGGGGCCAGATTCGCGAAAGCACTTACACAAGCACTTAAGAACGTGTACATCTTTCCTCAATCTTTGACGGCTTTGGTTACATTTATTAAACAGTTTACAAGCATGAAAACTTCCCTTCCAACGGTTGTTATTGTTATAAACAGCCTCCTGGTGCTTCGGAGCTCATTAACTGTTTAATAATTGGAAACAAAGCCGCCAAAGATTGAGCAAAGATGTACAGGTTCGTAAGTGCGTAATTGCTTTCGTGAATCTGGCCCCAGCTCTGGTGAACTCACTGTGTCTCGGAGACACAAATAAAGTATGCAGATATATATGAAAGTGTATAATTTAAAGAATATTGTTAGGCTGCGAAATACATACGTAAAAACAATGCAAATTAGATTTAGATTGAAAGGGTAAATATTGATTTGTAAATAGTTTTTTTTTTAGATTCATGTCGTCAAATACCTTTTGACATAATAGACATAGGATCGTTGTGTTGTTTCTGGAGTGGCTTAGACAAATATATTAGTTTAGTTGAGTAAAATTAGGAGCTGCCTTGCATATGCCGATAGCCCTTCCTCTCTGCCAACAGTTCTTACATTACAAGGTACTTTCTGGTTCTTCCTAATCTAAATATTCAATTTGCTTTGTTTTATCTCCTACTTCCCTTTCGTGGTGGAGGGCAATGCTGCCACAAGCAGGTGTAGTGGAGGGCAAGGCTGCCACTACCAGGTGTGGTGGAGGGCAATGCTGCCACTACCAGGTGTGGTGGAGGGCAATGCTGCCACTACCAGGTGTGGTGGAGGGCAATGCTGCCACTACCAGGTGTGGTGGAGGGCAATGCTGCCACTACCAGGTGTGGCGGAGGACAATGCTGCCACTACCAGGTGTGGTGGAGGGCAAGGCTGCCACTACCAGGTGTGGTGGAGGGCAATTCTGCCACTACCAGGTGTGGTGGAGGGCAAGGCTGCCACTACCAGGTGTGGTGGAGGGCAAGGCTCCCACTACCATGTGTGGTGGAGGGAAATGCTGCCACTACCAGGTGTGGTGGAGGGCAAGGCTGCCACTACCAGGTGTGGTGGAGGGCAATGCTGCCACTACCAGGTGTGGTGGAGGGCAAGGCTGCCACTACCAGGTGTGGTGGAGGGCAAGGCTGCCACTACCAGGTGTGGTGGAGGGCAAGGCTGCCACTACCAGGTGTGGTGGAGGGCAAGGCTGCCACTACCAGGTGTGGTGGAGGGCAAGGCTGTCACTACCAGCTGTGGTGGAGGGCAAGGCTGCCACAAGCAGGTGTGGTGGAGGGCAAGGCTGCCACTACCAGCTGTGGTGGAGGGCAAGGCTGCCACAAGCAGGTGTGGTGGAGGGCAAGGCTGCCACTACCAGCTGTGATGGAGGGCAAGGCTGCCACAAGCAGGTGTGGTGGAGGGCAAGGCTGCCACTACCAGGTGTGGTGGAGGGCAAGGCTGTCACTACCAGCTGTGGTGGAGGGCAAGGCTGCCACAAGCAGGTGTGGTGGAGGGCAAGGCTGCCACAAGCATGTGTGGTGGAGGGCAAGGCTGCCACAAGCAGGTGTGGTGGAGGGCAAGGCTGCCACAAGCAGGTGTGGTGGAGGGCAAGGCTGCCACAAGCAGGTGTAGTGGAGGGCAAGGCTGTCACTGCCAGCTGTGGTGGAGGGGCAATGCTGCCACTACCATGTGTGGTGGAGGGCAAGGCTGCCACTACCATGTGTGGTGGAGGGCAATGCTGCCACTAACAGACGTAGTATAGGGCAAAGCTGCCACCAACAGGTGTGTCAGCAGAAGAGGTTTGTCACTACCAGGTGTGTGTGTTTCCCTACAGGTGTGGTGGAAGGCAAGGCTCGCTACCTCTCCCACTACCCGGCGTCTGAGGACTGTCTACCAGAGCTGCGAGGTCCGGAGACCCCGGACTACGACTCCGACGTCAAGATGCCAGGTGAATGCACGTAGCTTCTTGTTGTTGTTTAAGATTCGCTACTCGGAACAAGTTCCAAGTTGCACGGGCTATGGTGACCCCGTAACTTACCTGGCACAGGAGCGGGGCGTGCACGTAGCTGCTGCTCTAACAGAACTGTGTCTCTGGAGGAGGCCTGTGTAGGAGGCCTGGTCGGCGACCGCGCCGCGGGGACGCTAAGCCCCGAAAACACCTCAAGGTAACCTCAAGGTAACCTCAAGGTATACCTCAAGGTAACTTCAATGTATACCTCAAGGTGTACCTCAAGGTACACCTCAAGGTAACCTCAAGGTACACCTCAAGGTAACCTCAAGGTACACCTCAAGGTAACCTCAAGGTAACCTTAAGGTACACCTCAAGGTAACTCAAGATAACCTCAAGGTAACCTCAAGGTACACCTCAAGGTATACCTCAAGGTAACCTCAAGGTACACCTCAAGGTAACCTCAAGGTAACCTCAAGGTACACCTCAAGGTACACCTCAAGGTAACCTCAAGGTACACCTCAAGGTACACCTCAAGGTACACCTCAAGGTAACCTCAAGGTACACCTCAAGGTAACCTCAAGGTACACCTCAAGGTACACCTCAAGGTAACCTCAAGGTAACCTCAAGGTAACCTCAAGGTATACCTCAAGGTAACCTCAAGGTATACCTCAAGGTAACCTCAAGGTATACCTCAAGGTAGCCTCAAGATACACCTCAAGGTAACCTCAAGGTAACCTCAAGGTATACCTCAAGGTAACCTCAAGGTATACCTCAAGGTAACCTCAAGGTACACCTCAAGGTAACCTCAAGGTATACCTCAAGGTACACCTCAAGGTACACCTCAAGGTGACGTCAAGGTAACCTCAAGGTATACCTCAAGGTAACCTCAAGGTACACCTCAAGGTAACCTCAAGGTAACCTCAAGGTACACCTCAAGGTAACCTCAAGGTAACTTCAAGGTAACCTCAAGGTACACCTCAAGGTACACCTCAAGGTACACTTCAAGGTAACCTCAAGGTACACCTCAATGTAACCTCTAGGTAAACCTCAAGGTAACCTCAAGGTAACCTCAAGGTACACCTCAAGGTACACCTCAAGGTAACCTTAAGGTAACCTCAAGGTAACCTCAAGGTACACCTCAAGGTACACCTCAAGGTAACCTCAAGGTACACTTCAAGGTACATCTCAAGGTAACCTCAAGGTACACCTCAAGGTACACCTCAAGGTAACCTCAAGGTACACCTCAAGGTAATCTCAAGGTACACCTCAAGGTACACCTCAAGGTACACCTCAAGGTAACCTCAAGGTACACCTCAAGGTAACCTCAATGTGCACCTCAAGGTAACCTCAAGGTACACCTCAAGGTAACCTCAAGGTACACCTCAAGGTAACCTCAAGGTACACCTCAAGGTAACCTCAAGGTAACCTCAAGGTACACCTCAAGGTAACCTCAAGGTACACCTCAAGGTAACCTCAAGGTAACATCAAGGTAACCTCAAGGTACACCTCAAGGTAACCTCAAGGTACACCTCAAGGTACACCTTATAGATAGAGGTAGTACATACAATGCCTAAAGCCACTAGTACGCACAGCGTTTCGGGCAAGTTGCACTGAATCTTTTAATGCTGCTGATGTTTTGCATTAAGATTCATTTCGTATGTAATGTTCCTGTAAGGGGTCAGGGCTAGTGATAAAATCGGCCTTGTCAATTTCCTTAGAATCTTATATGTAGCTATCATGTCTCCATCTCTCTCTCCTTTCCTCGAGCGTTGTAAGGTCCAGTTCTCTGTCTTTATTTTATAGCTCAATCTCCTCGGCTCCAGAACAAGTCTTGTTGCATATCATTGGACATATTCTAGGTTCTCCTTGTCCATTTTCAGTTAAGGGTTTCATGCTGGGAATGCATATTCAAGCCTTACCTTCGCTGTATATAGGTCCCGGAAAACTCCCTTTGTCCAAGTTTCTGAAGGATACGAGGATGTTGGCCAGTATGTCATATGCGGCTGTTGTTATTCTGCTAACGTGGGCTTCTGGCATCAAAATTGGGTTATGACAACTCCCAGTTCTTTCTCCTTTTATGATTGAGGAATTTGCCTTCCCTTCATCCTATACTACTGTACTGGTCTGCGCACTCCTGTTCCAATACTCATAACTTTGCATTTGGCTGGGTTAAATTCTAGCAACTATTTTTCAGACCACATCTGGGGTGTGTCCAAATTTGCTTGCAATTCATCACAATCTATCATTAACCTGATTCTTCTCATTAGTTTTGCATCATCTGGAAAATTGATATGAAGGAGCCAATTTCCACTGCCAGGTCACTGACATATATTAGAAACAGTATGGGACCTAAAACCGACCCTTGTGGTACCCCACTCGTAACCTCGCTTCACTCTGATGTTTCTGCCCTCACTGTAACCCTTTGCTTCCTTCCTGAGAGATACTCTCTGATCCACCTTAGGACTCTTCCAGATACGCCAGCCTGCTTTTCTAGTTTGAGTAGGAGTCTTCATGCAGTTGTCGTAGGAGTCTAAAGATCCCACAATGGGGTTCTCCTTATCAATTATTTGTTTGAGAAGGCGCATAATATAATGGGAACCGGGACTTGTGTCTATGCTGAGGTGACTTCGTTATTTAGCTTGGCAGTATTCAAAATGGGTTTTATGTAAACATTGTTTAACATCAACATTTATTTCCAAAACTTACGTACTATAGTACACATGAAGGTTTCGTAACTTTGCGATGTTGTCGTCAAAGGAAATATCGACAAATGTATCCGCCAGGGAGACTAGGACGCCTCCCATACCGGTCGCGGGGTTCTTGGTGGGTAATCCTATCTTAACACTTTCTTTAGACAACCAGTCACAAACATGACTCATAAAAGTGTCACAAACACTAGTCGATCGTAAAAGACACGTGCGAGTTCCTTCCAGGTATCAGGGATCATTAATGACATGCACAATTAGCGACAATAACGACCCGCCAAGCTGGCGGTAAACACAGCATACACATACACACATATACCCCTAAATGTGTTGAGTGTGAAACATACACTCTGAGGGGTGGAACAACCGTCATACCACACAGATACTCACTTGATCACAGTCGCTCTGTCTTTAAACTCAAACTATTGCGGATGATCAATGAGGTGAGAAAACTCACAGCGCAGAAACAGACAATAAATCTCATGACTTTGTACTCACAGTAATGCCATCCTCACACTCACACAGCCTCAGTTACACTCAGCTCCCAGAAGGTCTCAACGGCTGGACTTCGAGCGTCGGCCACGTGGCTGTCATGCTGATCTTCTACTTCGACTGTACGTGGTCTCTACGTACATCAACGCACGTGTTATGTGAACAGGGCAGACGCGTCTCCGAGAATGGCCTGGGCGTGAGACTACCTGATTTTCCTGCACACTTCTTTACTCCAGAGTGTGTACCGGATGTGAATAGTGGTAATTTAGGAGACGAGGTGACACTGGCACGAACCAGCGCTCGTGCGATTGTTATACAGTCCTCAAGACTGGCTGATCACTTCAGCTCACCAATCAACAGATTATACAATATTGAGTTTCTAAGCTCAGATGATACTGCTAGGATCCATTACAGACACTTATATTCTGCTCATCCATCCCGACTCCAACGTACACCAAAATGTATCCGCCTGTAGCACTCGTAGATGATGCAGTGGATGCATGCGTAGGTGTGTTGAATGAATGTGAGGCCAGCTGTGGCAGGCGTTCTCTCCTGGCTTGCACCTCAATGGTGATAACTCACACCTGTTGGCCGACACGGGTTTCAGTAGGCGCGGGAGGCCTAGCCTACAACCTCACCCCGGGATGCCCCGACACCCCGAAGAACACCCCCAGTCTACCCCTCTCAGACGCCTTACTCTCCCCTCACAGTGACTTCACAACAGTGCCATAAACCTCACGGTAATGGACAAAGTTCATCAAACACGTCACTCGAAGATTCAACAATTGTTAGTACTCAAATTGTACGAGCTTATCGACATATCTCTGTTACTCGATAGTGAACAAGCTTGCATTATATACTGCCAATCACCCTATCATGGAAATAAACATTTTATTCACTTAGGCACTAGGATACTCGAACCGCCGACCTCACGGTGTGAGGTGGAAGCTCTTCCACTAAGCTATCTGAAAGACTCAGTAGGAAAGATTTCAGAGGCAGCAATCCACTGGCAAACTGAAATTTTATAATCTTCTTTCTCCACACTCGACACTGCCTCAACATTTTCTCAGAGGACGTCTCCTCTTGTCCCCACGTGTGACGCTGTCTGTCACTACCCAGCACCTGTCCCTCAAGAGCTAGCGACACTCACACTAGTGAACACACTGTACACACTGACAAAAACATGTCTTGCCCCATTGGTTTAAGCTTGGTTTAAATCCCCTCTCATGATTTCTTCCAATTACGCCCGTTTAGTAACCAGTGATTTGGTCCCGGTGGCAGAACTGGCTTCACTGGGCACATAAATATATGCCGGCCTTAAGGGAGGTAGGTCCCTTAAAGCGTTACTATTATGTTACTATAACTATGACATCTTGAATCTGGAGCAGACAGGACTATCATTGACACCAAACCTGAATTTCGTTACTCATCGGATCATAAGTAAGGAAGTTGCACATTGTAAGTAGTTGGAAGCACTTCTTCAGACAAAGGTTTGGGCTGGAGCGTTTACCTTCTCACGATGTGTGACATAAACATCAACAAACGTTATCACAGGTGTCTTGAGACATAATGATGGAGGCGGAGATTCACGGGCTCACCATAGCCCGTGCTACTTGGAACTTTTTGTTCCAAGGAGCGAATCTTAAACAACAACAACAGGAGGCGGAGACATCCAGTGTAGCTTACAAGTTATGATATTCATCTATGATAGGTTCTGTAAGTTCAATTATATTACTCACATGTACTGATGAATTTGAAAAAGACCACCGACATATTTACATATACTCCAATGTGACACTTACCACATATCCCATGTTCCTTTTGTCCAACCACTTGGGGTGGACGGTAGAACGACGGTCTGCTTCAAGCAGGTCGGCGTTCAAACCCCGACCGTCCACATGGTTGAGCATCATTCCTTCCTCCACTGTCCCATCCCAAATCCTTATCCTGACCCCTTCCAAGGGCTATATAGTCGTAATGACTTGGCGCTTTCCCCCTGATAATTCCCTTCCCTTCCCCTTCCCATGTTCCTTCATTCTTCCATCATAGTGAGGCAGAGGTCCCCCCAACCGCTCACTGATGTTTTCAGTGTCAGTTCTGGAGCGAGCCTTGTCACACATCTCTTAGCTTTTATTATAATTTTATTGTAAAAATTTCTGGAGTGAAGATTCCAGCACCTAGCTGCAAGCTCCAGAATGGATCTTCCGAAGCTGTATCCTGTGTCCTGGAGGCTTCCTTGTCAAGGTTCCTTGATGCCTGCCAGTATACTGAAGACATTACTTCTCAGGCGTCAGGTTGGGAGCAATATTTATATTTTAAAGATACAGTTTATATTTTTCGTTTGAAAGCAGTCTCTCACTACGGATTATCCTTGCGGGTCATATCTGGAGAGGGTTTCGGGAGGGAGGGAGGGAATTATCAGACGAAAGCGCCAAGCCATTACGACTATATAGCACTGGGTAGGTTTCGGGAGTTGTTCTACTCCCCGAGCCCGGCCTGAGGCCAGACTCGACTTGAGATAACTTAGTCCAATAGGCTATGAAGCGGCCCGCAGATCCATATATCCACTACAGCCTGGTTGATCTGGCACTTCTTGCAAGAACTACTTGTCCAAGTGCCTCTTGAATACACCTACCTTCTTTCCGGAAATATTTCTAATGCTTGCTGGGAGGGTGTTGAACAGCTGCGGACCTCTGATGTTCAGACTGCTCGGATTGTGCCTATGGCACCTCTACTCTTCACTGGTTCTATTCTGCAATTCCTTCCGTACCTTTCGCAACAGTATGTTGTTATTCTACTGTGCAAGTTTGGGACCTGGCCTTCAAGTATCTTCCATGTATATATTATTTGATACCTTTCTCGTCTCCTTTCCAGAGAGTACATTTTAAGAGCTTTGAGACGGTCCCAGTTATTTAGATGTTTTATCGTGTCTATGCGTGCCATATATATTCTCTGTATTCCCTCTAATTCAGAGATCTCTCCTGCTCTGAAAGTGAAAGTGAATACCGAGCAATACTCAAGACGGGGACTGCACCAGTGATTTAAATAGTATTAGCATTCCTGTAGTGTCCCTAGATTTGAACTTTCTCATAATCCATCCTATCATTTTCCTGGCCGCAGCTATATTGGCTCGGTTATGTTCACTAAATGTCAGGTCATCAGAGATGATGGATCATGATCTGGAACTGGTCATCAAGATCTTGTTCCAATTCTTATATTTGTTAAATTGTAAAGGTTGAATTCAGCCATCCATAGAAGGCATTAAAGCCTCCGTAACTCTCGCAGACATCATATTAGCTTCCTTCCATATGGGAGTCTGAACATATTTAACACAACATAGGATTATAAAAGATGGCTTAATTCCCGCAATACACACACACATATATATATATATATATATATATATATATATATATATATATATATATATATATATATATATATATATATATATATATATATATATAATTATCATCTGACATTTTTCCATATCATCTAGCAAATTTAGCATGGATCCAGTATAATGAATTATGTTTGCAAACTGAGACTCATAAAAAAACCCCTCACTGGCGACTAATTCACCAGTGAGGGGTCGATACTTGTTGACATCACACATCGAAAATGGAATATACGTCCGTTTTCTATCAAATGATTTTTCCATGTCAGTGGTTCTGGGAGTGAGGATGACAGTAGGGGGGGGGGGGAGGGGGGGGGGCTTTTTTAAACTATAACAAAGCCTTTCCATCAATCACAAAGCAATATACACATTAATATTTTTTTTTATTTTATGGTAATGCAAACTTTTTGATTTTACCAGGTTTGGACATTTGAAGTTTTGTTCTCCCTGAAATTAAAATTTACTGTTTCATACAGAGACTTGTCGTGCTGCGTTGGGTATACTCGGACGCACTATACAGTGTTGGGTATACTCGGACGCAGTACACAGTGTTGGGTATACTCGGACGCACTATACAGTGTTGGGTATACTCGGACGCACTATACAGTGTTGGGTATACTCGGGCGCACTATACAGTGTTGGGTATACTCGGACGCACTATACAGTGTTGGGTATACTCGGGCGCACTATACAGTGTTGGGTATACTCGGACGCACTATACAGTGTTGGGTATACTCGGACGCACCACACAGTGTGTGTGTGTGTACTCACCTAATTGTATTCACCTAGTTGTGCTTACGGGGGGTTGAGCTCTGGCTCTTTGGTCCCGCCTCTCAACCGTCAATCAACTGGTGTACAGGTTCCTGAGCCTATTGGGCTCTATCATATCTACACTTGAAACTGTGTATGGAGTCAGC
>WNGS01162157.1:9284200-9304665 GCA_020271785.1 Procambarus virginalis
TACCCAGACATAGCTGGGACTTGTTTAACTGTCAGCTTATCAATTCAATTTCGTTTCTTTAGTATTATGCACCCCATACCCATCCCGTGGGCGGTGGTGGGAACAAGCGGTCCGTCTAATTACCACAAGCTACCACAAGCTACAAAAGCTACACAAAGCTGCCTGGCAATACGTTAGTAATGAGTAAATATGATATATTTACTCATTATAATGTTGGTGCTGAATATACAACATGAAAAAACATAATTTTAATCTGAAAAAGTATCTTTTTTAAATTAGACGAAAATAAAGAGCTGGTGGCGCCAAATTAAGTCGACGATCCAAGTGTTGGTTAGGTTAGGTTAGGTTAGGTTAGGATAGGTTAGGTTAGGTTAGGTTAGGTTAGGTTAGGTTAGGATAGGTTAGGTTTGGTTTGGTTAAGTTAGGTTAGGTTAGGTTAGATTAGGTTAGGTCAGCCTAACCTAACATATCATATTTATTCATTACTAACATATTGCCAGGAAGCTTTGTGAAGCTTGTGGTAGCTTGTGGTAATTAGACGGACCCGGTACAAGTGATGGGATGAACAACCCAGCGGGATTTCTTCCTACTGGGTGGGTGGGGGGGGGGGTGTTGTACATGCTGTTATGGCAGTGTAGTGAGTGGCGCTGCCCAGTAAACTCGCCCCTCGGGACAAAACTTAAAAAAATTAAACTTAACAAACAACACAAAATTCTTCTTCTTCTTGATAGTAGGTGCAGTCTGCATGAAGGGTTTGTCCTCCCGATGACTGCACACAAAATTATCCTCGTGTTTACAACAGCTGATCTGTGTTGGTAAACAGACAATCGTTCTCATCCAGCACACAAACCCACACTTGCCTTTGTTTCTATTAAAGTTATGTGCTGTTACTTCAAACTTAATGTACACTGAACTCATAATTATTTAAAATGTAAAAGTAAGTTAAAAGTTTTATATTTTTTTGCTAAGGAAAGATTCAATATGATTTTTTTGCGAGTTATTCGTAGTACGTTGTAGAGTATGAGAAGGAGACGCTGCGGCAGCCTGGGCGGTCAGGGCAGACTGTGAACATGCAAATTGCACCTACTATCAAGAAGAAGGCTGTGAGCTGTGACTCGTCCTCCCGCTGACCGCTATATTCCTTCACAAGGGAGTATACTCTCACTGCCTTCTCTAAATTTTGACTGGCAGGACACATACGACTTAGTCTCGTCGCTGCCTTTTGTACCAACATCAACATATTACGGCACGTAGTAGTAGAACACGCACGCCAAGCACGCCACCTAGAAAAAACTGATTGCAAGTATGTGGTAGTTTTAGTATTCTAACATAATATATGATAATGGTAAATTAAGAACAACAACTAACTGATTTAACTAACTGTTAAAGACTGTACCTCTCTCAACCAGTTTAAGATTAAAATTAAACACTACCTAATAAATTCCCTGTAACCTACCTTACCCCTCTATTGTCAACCCATGTCTGTTATTTTTTTAATCAACGCTGTTTGTCAACCTTTTGTATTTGTGCTGCTTTTTCAGTCATGTTCCCCCCTTTTTTTTCTTTATTTGTATTTGTTCTCAACACATTTTATTCTTTATGCTCAATTAGTATTAAGTTCTAGATATTAATGTTCTTCCTGCCCGAAATGCATTGCGAAATAGTGGCTTTAGGCATTGTATGTACTAGCTCTATCTATAAATCGATCCATTAATGTAACATCACTTGTATGTATGTACCTTACCTGAATAAACATATTTATTTATTTGTTTAATACGGACTCTTACTACTACAGATTTGTTGATATTTTTGTTTTCTATATTTCTGTGGATAAATCTGACACTTGTAAAAAAATGTGTGTCTAGTCTTATTGCAATGCAATTTTCATATATTCATTAGTCATTGTGTTATATGGACTGATACAAAATGACATTAAAGAAGAGGTTTATGATTTTTTTTTTTTCATTTAGTGGCGATGACTGGTGCAGTGGTGTATATGTAGTATACTGGTGTAAGTGGGGATCTTGGGTTTAATTTCTGGGCATGATAAAAATGGTTTGGTGCATTTCCTTTCACCGAATGCCTCTGTCCATCTAATAGATACCCAAGAGTTAGGCAACAGTTTTAGGGCTGCATCCTGGGGAGGGTCAGTAGTTTGACCATGGAAAGGGGGATACCTCCATACAGCCCTGAAGTATATATATACATACACATAGGCTTCTTGCCCCCAACAAAATTAAATTAATTATTGTTTCTAATCTAACTTATACTCGTTTAACCCAGCCTAGCCTAATACTATGTGAACTGGGATGAAATAAAATTTTAAGTAATTATACAGAGGACCCTCCAAATTAGAATCGTATAATGCTTTTACACTTCTTATAATTTTGTTCTGTGTTGAACTACTATAAATTAAGCAAACAAGTGTTGGCTGTGAACCTGCTGAGCATTTATGCATATCATATGTGCTTGTATTTTACCTGTTTATATGCTGTCTGATCTCTCAATACTCAAACATTTTCACTGAGTTTTCTTTGGATTTATCCTTATTTCCAAGTTGAAACCCATGTCATTTGGCAAAAGTGGTAGGTGTTCATCAGGTTAAGGTAAGATAAACTTCTTTTATGTGGGAAAAAAAGAAGAGAAATTAGATGGTGGCTGGCAAACAAGTGGCTGACAGAGAAGTATGACATTCCCACTATTACTATTTCAGATATTAAAAAGCAAAGGAAGAAAATTATACTTTGAGAGTAATCGTGTTGGTGTGGTATGAGCAGTGATTGCAATATCTTGACTCAAAATATGAACAGATGGATGATGCTGTTTATGTCTCCTTTACTTGGCATTACTGTATACAGATTTCATTTCATCACTGCCAGGATTCAGATTTTTCTCTGACAATTTCAAATATCAAAGGGGAGATCCAGTTGACTGTTTTGGTCCATTACTTGTAGAAGTTTACTAAATGGAGGCCCATTATATGGATGACTTACTGTATTTGAATATGTTTAGTCTTGCCCAAATGATGTGTTTTTTGGAAACACAAGAACAAAAAAAAATGCAGTACTAGGTGCTCTTTGGTCTTATACATGCTATTCATATTTTCATCTAATTATTTTAATTTAACAGGCTAAATGAAACATTTAATAATAAATGTACAGTCAAGTTTTAAGTATTTTTAACATCATGTAATAACTTACACAATAAAATAAATGTAATCTTTTTCTGAACAGTACTAAGATTAATTAACACAGAACAGTACAACACTTTACAGTATTCTACTGAAGGTACGTTGTATTTAATGCAATGACTGAATTGTTAGGTAGAAATGAAACTTTATTTTGAAGGGTAAATAAGTGGTTAGAGGGTTTGAAGATGTCGGCTATTTTATTAGTTATGAATGAAACTTATAAGGACAAAAAAGAACAATAGTTTCAATGTTCATACAGTATTTACAATGAGGGAGTATGTTAATGGGAGTATGTATATTAATCCAAGAATATGTTTGATTTAGTATGAAATAAGCAGATAAATATGTACATGTATTTGTAAATGCATATGCTTCAGTATGTAAAGAAAAGGTTAAGAGAGGATGTGTCAGGCTGGAGGGGAGTGAGAAAAACTGGGTTCTTTTGGGCTTGGTCTTAAGACCATTGCTGTTCCGTCTTGTTTCAAGAAGACAAGAAGGATTATTCAAGCATAGATTAGACATACATATGAATGAGTTTGGGTGGATATAAATAGGAGCTGCTAAGTATGAGCCAATAGACCCTCTGCAGTTTCCTTGATTCTTACGTTCTTCTTATGTTCTTGATTGAGCGAACTCGTACAAATCTTTGTTTGCAAATATAGTAGTGCAAAACTAATGTGGAAAGTAAAACCAGAGGAGCACTGTAAGACTTGATAAACTCTAGAAGTGGGCAGACAAATTTAGAAGAAAAAGGAATGTAGAAGACCAGAAGGAATTTACACCATAATACTAGCAGCATTTGGATTCCTGGCAAACATAAGAACAACATTTAAATATCTAGATAAGGACACTTTTAAGACCATACATATAGCTTGTGGTTGACAAGAATACTAGAATTTGGAGCACCAGCATAAACTTTACCTCATGAAACACCAATAGAAATGTTAAAAGTATTGAAGGTTGTAATTTCATTATCAGTCATAATTTCATTTATTACCTTACTTGATTATATAGCTAATGTTTGAATTTGCATTATCCTTTGATATTTCAATAATTAAGATTGTTTAAAACAAAAATGTCTTAGACACTACATAAAGCTTTTCTACATCTTATTAGTTTTAAGAATTTAAATGCAATTTTCAGATTACGGAGCAGTGATCAAATATCCTAAGTGCTTCTTAGTAATTGTTGTATTGTCTTTTGATGATGTATCTCAGAGCTTTCCTAATTGTCTGACAAATGTTTATGGAATCAGTACGCTTATGGGTGTTAGGAAGTCTCTTATTTCACAGGAATAATTTATTATTAATGATACTATTTGCTTTTTACAGGCAAAATTGCATAATGGAAGTAAGAACTTCAAAAATCTATGAAGAGTTGCCAGAAATTGTCATAAAACGTTCATCAGATTTAATTGGTCTTGCACATGAGGCAGATGCTGGTTCATCCAAGCAGCAACTTCGAGACTTTCTTGAGGCTACTGTTCCCAGTGCCGATAAAGATGAAGTCACTGATGAGGTGAGTGTGTGTTTATGTACTTCTTGCATCACCTACACACCATGAAGAAACTGCTCAGCAGCAATGCTTTAAAGCAAACTTATATAAAATATTATTGATGAAAAAGCCATCCAAGATATAGAAAGAAGACTTGATACTGTCACAATTGCCTTGATAATGGTCCAGGACGGACCGAAAAAACCTCTCTTCTATTTCTAGCGTGTGGTTTGGTCAAAAGTTTTCAGCCATGTTATTG
The DNA here is from genome assembly GCA_020271785.1 of Procambarus virginalis. Lineage (NCBI taxonomy): Eukaryota > Metazoa > Arthropoda > Malacostraca > Decapoda > Cambaridae > Procambarus > Procambarus virginalis. Next base: position 9,289,144 of record WNGS01162157.1, read on the forward strand.
TGACTTCATCTGCATATAGAAGGAAGAGTTAAACAATAATATATTATGCAATGAATTATAGTACTGTAATTATTATTTTATATGCGAGTGGTAATGGTGATATCATATACTATTAAGGTGATATCAAATACTATTAATGTATTTGTAATTTTAATGCATCTTGAGAGTTACACATGTACAGTATTTGTTACAGTGGCACCTCAACTTACGACTGCCCCTTCTTACGAATTTTTCGAGTTACATCGTAAATTTCGCCGGAAAATGGGACTTGACTTACAACCTTTGCCTCGACTAGCAACTTTGTTGATACGCGTATGGGTCGACCGATCACTTGGTTCCTGGTGGCACGGCTGACCCCACCTCAGTTTACCAGAGCCGCCCGCTTAGTGACAATCATGCTTGTTAAGAATTTCATTATTTTTGTGCTTTTTTGTTTTTTGAACATAAAAGTAATTATTATATATCATGCCATGGGTCCCAAGAAAGTCAGTGGTAAGGTTCAACTTAGAAAACACCTGTGAGGATGACCATAGAGGATAAAACAAGAGATCATTCGTAGACATGAAAATGGTATGAGAGTTGCTGATGTAGAGTAGAGGATGTTCCTTCCTCATTTATTAAGAAAATGTGTGCAGTATGGGAAGAATTGCAAAGTTTTGCTGAAAAGTGTCACCGAAATTAAGCTGTAGCAGGCTGTTGAGTTAACCTTTTTAATGACAATGTGATGTCTCACTTCAGACAAGTGTTACAACATAGGGAAAAACAAGTGTCGCTAGACAGGTTTTTAGTGAGAAATACAAGTAGTGAGCCACAAGCAGGTGCTAGTGGTATGCTTTCAAAACACAGGAGAATATAGCAGAAAAGTCATCACTGCCTGATATTATAATTGAAGGGGACTCCCCTTCCAAACACTAACACCTCTCCTCTTCCTCACCATCTTCCAGACGGCAACAAGAATCCTCATTCAAGATAAGATATACATACAGTACTGTATTGTAGCTAGTACAAAATGAGTGTTATTCGGTATGAAATGTATTTTAAAGTTAATATTTTTGGGGGTGTGGAACGGAATAATTCAGTTTACATTATTTCTAATGGGAAAATTCAATTCGACTTATGCCCGTCTCTGGGAACAGATTAAATTCGTAAATCGAGGCCCCATTGTATTTAATTCAAGCCCACATACTGTAGCTATGGCATACAAAAGACATATTTTCATTTATTAAATGGATCAATATCACTGATGCTGTTTGCTAAAAGTCTCACTCTAATGGAAGATGTGCTCTTTTTTCATGAAAACTTCTCACCATGGCAAGAAAAATACCTGCCAGCTAAACATGATGTTCTAGCCTGTTCTGTTTTCCTCTTGCCATTATGAGATCCATCATATATGTAATTCTTCACGTTCAACCTATTGTTGATTTCCTTCTCATCACTTAATTTCCCTGTACAATACCTCACTTTAACTGACAATTAAATGAATAAATTTATGAATGTGAATATTGTAAATATTTATGATGTACTGTATTTCAGGTAAGAAAATCCTTTCTGCTAACAGATAAGAAAGCTAGACGACGACCTCACAAATCCCTCAATAAAAAAAATATTAAGAAAGACGCACCACACCGAGGGAAGAAGCGTTTGACGGGTCGTGAAAGACGGGAATTGGGTCTGCATAAAGTTGACAGGTCAAACAAAACTTTCAACATGTTTCTGCCCATAAATGACATATGGAAAAAATATGCTGTGGATCTTCTAGGTATTAATCATTTTATGGAGAACGGTTGGACTGGAAGTGACAGGGACACCAGAACAGAAGCAGTACAAAGCCGAGTAAGAAAGATTGAATATTTTGGTTGTTTCATGAGAGTTACCAAATCAAGGTGTTCTGAGTATGTAGGCACACAAGGAATTGTCATTAGGGAAACCAAGAATACATTTATGATGATTTGTCCTAATGATCAAGTGAAAATTATTCCCAAATTACATAGTGAATTTAGTTTTGTTGTTGGTAAAGTTGGTTTCTCTGTGCTAGGTAATCACTTGCATCAGAGATCAGCTGAAAGAGCAAAGCATAACTTTAAGAAACTCAGCCTCTGGTTGTAAGACAAGGTATAATTTTATTGACTAAATTTATAATTGCAGTTATGAGAGATATAACAATATGTATTTTGCTTTTGAATGTTAATGAAGTGTTTAACACCGAAAAATATCAATACACTATAGACAAACTTAAAAAATGGACTGTCTTTATTAACTATGATGAATAAATATATAAATAATAAAATAGAATTTTCCACTACAAGTATATTCTTTATTCAGATAAGTAACCTAAAACAAGGTCGTGGAAGGTTTTGACACAATAGTTGTCTAGCTCATGACCTGTCAAGTATAAAGAAAGCCTTCAGCAACAGGATAATTGCTTATGGAAATTATCAACTGTATTCTATGACTGGTTTTATGGGAATTTCATTAGCACTTTTTTTGTTTACATGTGAAGTGGATGACATTGCTGAACTGTGTGTTAGTTAATATTTCACTTGTAAATTACATCAGCTACCCTAGTCTTTAGTGTGCAATAGTCCCTTAATTTGAAAGAGAATGTACTCCTAGAAAATCTCATGCAGAGTGAATTTGCACATTAATAGAAATTATATGGATAAGTTCATGGCAATGCATGCAATGGACTTCCCCAAAGCCAAGATATTTTCATCTAGCTCCACAAAATGCATAATGCACATTACAAAAGCATTTCTGGCATCTCCCACCACAACTTACTGAACTTGATGTACAGTACTGAAATAATGAATTAATCCAATAATAATATCTAATGTTTACAAAACTCTCACTAAGGTGATACTGTATGTATCAATGAGAAAATGTACCATGTCATGGTGCAAGGGTATAGTGTGTAGCTGGGAGTACCCTGATTGCAGGTTTAAGTCCTCCAATTGATTTTCCTAATATATGTACATATAACTAGAAAAACAAAAAGTCATTACTGTGAGGTGGTGAGAGTGGGTTTGGTGTCATCTGTATTATTTATATATTTTTATATTGGGGCAATACGAATAAAAAGGTCTTCTTGTATCGCTTCATTACTCAACATTTTGTTGGGGTCACCGGCTTTCACAAGAGTACCACAAATAATAAAATAACCAGCTCCCAATATTGGCAATTTTCACATCCCAAATTAAGCACAACCCTGGAAACACAAACCGTAACAGTCCCTATTTTCCGCTTGTTACAACTTGTAATAAAGTTGTTACATCTTGGCTTAACGTGTTTATGACGTATTAGAACGTTGTTACAACTTGCTATATTGGTTATTATAACTTGTTAGGAGGTGTTAAAACTTGTTTGAACATTGTACCAACGTCGTAGTTTCACTGTGTGTTTGCTGGGAATGTTTATATTCAAGTTAATGGCTACCAAATCATCACTAAACATCTGTAAACTCTCATATGTTGATGAGAGCTTAACTTGTAAATATACAAATTGATTCCCAACAACTTTACTTGAAAAAAGTCCCAGACGTTTTCCTCCTAGTATCCAACCAACACTCAGCACTCGGACAAAAAGACATAAAGCTCACAGAAAATGCTAGAACCATTGTTGCAGTCTCCAAAGAATTTAACAGCCTCCTTTTTTTCAGTCCTACATTGACTCCCATGGTCCTAGATATGACGTTGACTAGTCATTATACCAACATACAAGTTGGCTCCTACTTTTCCCAGATTAGTAGTAGGCATCCATCAGTCTCAGGAGACTATGGTGTTGCGCTCTGGTTGTCGATCTGGAGTGGCCTCACCAGGGTGCAAAGCCAGGGTTGGTTGATATGGAGGATTATATCCTTTGCGTATGGTCTTAAATCTCACTTGTCTCGTTAAAGTGACAATTACTTACACTTGTTGGATATTAATTAAGCTGGTAGGAGTTATCTGGCCCACAGGCACTGTATTACATCATGACGCTCCATGCTGATATTTCACCAATGGATGGTATTTCACCTAACTTATCATAGCTTACCATAATGTCACTTGTCTCTACAATGCAATGATGGAAGCTATGTCGGAGTTCCATTGAGTTCTATATTTTCTTGCCACGAATGAAAAGTTTAGCCCATAGGAAATAAAAGATATGCTGTACCATAATTAATAACACATTAAACTAAATAAAATATGCACTAACAGTTATTTTAGTGGTAATTAGCTTAAGCTGCATGTTATAAGGGCTTGTGTATGACCCTCAGGGGTAGAAAAATGTAATACCAGCTAGTTGCATCATATAGGGTAAGACTAAGACCCATCCTATTTAGGATTTCATGAATGATTTCCCAGAGGGTACAGATTACTTATTGCTGATGATCATAAAGTTATGAGGATCATCACAGAGTATGACTGTAAGACGCTACAAGAAGACCTGAACAAACTGCAAGAATGGTTAAGAAGTGGCTGCTTGAGTACAAATCTACCTGAATTTACCTGAAGGCCACCAACACTAGTGGCCTTGATGAAGACATGAAGCCGACGGCTTGTCAGAGGTCCCCCCCCCCCCATTTGCCTTTATCTTTTACAGTTGGATTTTAAAATTAACAGTTTTGGCATTTACGGCTTCAGCAAGTTGGCGGTTCCATGGGTTTATAACCCTGTGGGTGAAAATGCATCTTCTGTTCTCAGTCCTACATTGTGGCTTGTTGAGCTTCAGACCGTTGCTCCTTGTTTATGTTACTGTATATCTTACCTTTTGAAGAATTTGTCCAAATCAACATCCTCCAAATTGTTAAGCATTTTAAAAGTTTCAATGAAATTCTCCTGGTCATGCCTGATTTGCTGTGGTGTTAGCCCTGTGGCCCTCAATCGTTCCTGATATGTGAGTTGACTTGGCCCATTTTTGTTAATGGCAAATGTAGTGTAATGATGAATGTTGCTGGAAACAGGAAGCCAGATACAAGGTTCCAACTGGTGAGGAAAATCTTTCTAGAATTGAACAGAAAAGACTTAAGGGAAAACATCACACCAAGCCTATTTCCTGAGGCACACCTGATAACATCAGCTACATATGTGATGTTGGGCAACAAAAGGACTTCTTTCAGAAATGTGAACAAGACGTCATTCAGAACTTTGTATACCATATATGTTGGACCAATTGTGAAATACTTTGCACCAATGTGGAGTCGATCTCGTTAAACATAATCCAGCTGCATTAGGTTAGAGGTATACTTTAATCCCTTAAATCCTTTATAACAACTGGAGCTGTTTATATAGATTTTCCAATACTGTACTAATACAACTGCATTCTCAGATAATCTAAACAATCTAATCATAAACAACAAGCTTAACAGAAATCACATCTTAGGCAACTTGAGCATTGACCTTTGTCAACAAAATAACCCTCCAAGTCGTCTACTGACCAAGCCCACCCGAACCACTCAAACATCCACCACAACCTTGGACCACAGATGGAATAACATAAGTCCCCCTTGCCTTTGGTATAATCACTGACTGAACAACCGACCAATGTCCTACCCACTTCAAAGCAAACATGGACATAACACCTTTGGATATCAAGAAACTTACCTTCAGACTATACAGCAAAGCAATAATGCACAATCTCATAAATGCACTTCACAATATAAACTGGGAATCTGAGTTCAGTAATACACAGGATATAAGTTCATAAGCCGACATCGTCCTCTCCAAAACTCTAAGCCTCTACAACACACACTGTTCTCTCCTCACCATGTAAGTAACTGCCAAAAGATTAAATAACCCCTGGCTCACAAGTGGCACACTTAATGCAATGAACAAGAAACACGAATATAAAAAAAACATAAGATTGCCCTAGTTACGAAATAAGTAGTTAAGAGATACTCATCAATGCTTACCAGTAAAATAAGAAGAGGCAAATTCTCCGTTTATGAGAGTAGATTCAAAGAAGCTAAAGGAAAGATGAAAAGCACATGGAAGCCATTTCTAACATCCTAGGATCTAAACAACAATCAGGTAAAACTTTTATGGAATTTATATTTATAAAACAAGGATGGTTATACACTAGCAACAGACTTTGAAACGATAATTGAACTGAATAGCTTCTTTTCATCAACTTGAAATTGAAATAAGTTTATTGAGGTAAAATACACACAAAGGTATGAGGTAGCTCAAGCTATTCTCACCCTTTCATCAAATGGTGCTAACCCTGCCAGAAAAATCTCAAGAGACCCAGACACATGTTACTACATGGTTCACCGGCAACTATCCTAACACACTATTTCTTTTACCAATCAGCCCAAAAAACATTATATAATAATTAATTGTGTCGGGGGATAGGAAGCCAGAGTGTATTCATACACGTTTGACTTATCGAGGTCCCCCACCCCCTTGGTCGACCTCTCAAGGTCGAATTAAACGATTCTTCGCGGCGGGGATCATATTCCAGGGACCTGCCCGAAACGCTACGCGTACTAATGGCTGTACAAGATTGTAACAAATCTTGTATATATCTAAAAAAAAAACAAAAAAATTACTGACCCCGCCCAGGATGCAACACCACAACAAGATAACTCCCGAGTATCTACTCACTGCTAGGTGAACAGACACATTAGGAGAAAGGAAATGTACCCAGCCATTTCTGTCCTGCCCGGGATTTGAACCCGGAATTCTCGATTGTGCGTCGAGAACCAACCCGACTACTACCGGGATTCTATATATCAGTAATTCACTCACAACCAAAGTTGGGAACACTAGTGAAATACCATCTATGGTATATAAGAGTGCCTCTCATGCCCTGGTACTACCCATAGGTCTGCTATTCAACAAATCTCTTGTGTCATATTTTTTCCTGATATCCTTAAAAATGCAAGAGTAACGCCAGTTGACAAAGGAGGCGAGACAGCTGACATAAGTAATTACAGACCAATATCAAATTTACCGATATTATCAAAAATATTTGAAAACAATATTTTACAAACAGCTCTATTCTTACCTTGACGGAAATGGCAGCTAAAACTGCATGTTATATGCCTGAAAATGAGTTTGATACGGGCATTCCAATCTACTGTAAAAACCGCAATATTTTAGGAAATTAAGGATAACAGAAGAGCAGTCACTGACACTCAAAGGCCAGAAAGCAAGAATATAAAGACACAGAAATTACAATAGCGTGATACATCAAATGAACAAATCCACAAGGGCCGTGATGAGGGTTCGAACCTACGTCCGGGATGATCCCAGACGGGATCCGTGTGAGAGCAGTAGCACTCCCGGTCGCATGTTGTGGCGTAGTCGACTAAGGCGCGTCTGGGATCATCCCGGACGTAGGTTCGAACCCTCATCACGGCCCTTGTGGACATGTTCAAAAGTATAAATAGCTATGATATGTTAAGAACCGAGAATTATATGTACGAGCAGCATAAAACATCCACTAGTCAGTGTGACATCATTACTGCCAGAATTTGGCTGGGATATGATATCTATGGCAGGTGGCTGCAGGTAATGAATCCCCCCAATAGTGTACATTTAAACTGTAAACTGTGTGAACAAGAACTGGGACATACTCTACAACACTATATCTATGATTACCCTGTTATCAGTAATTTCAGATCAGATGGTATGAGGTACTTTGAGCTCTGTATCTACTTCATATACTCACGAATATTGGAAGATATTCTTGTGCTGTACCCAGATTTTGCTAGTGGAGGCTAATAGATCAGCCTCGCATTTCATGTTCTCTCTTGATTCCATGTTTGACTAACCGTCCTGTTAGATGAGAATATTAGATGAACTTCTGGCTAGTTTTTGATCTACATTGTGCAATGTTTCATATAGAATAGGATAGCAGCACATTGTTGTGTATACCCAAGCGTGTTAAAAAAAAGCACCGAGGGTCTTTTGCAGCCAAACATACTCACGTGAGTGTGAGCTGGGCCGGTCTTGGCATCGTTTTTACCAGCTGGCAGATTGAGTGGATTATAGGAGAGTGCCAGGGTGAGGCTGGTGATAGGTTGGGGGAGTAATGTGGTAATGTTGGGATTGGGTTGGGTAGTGTTTGGAATGGAAGGTTGGTTAGGTACTGGGATGGGGGAGGTGGAGGCGCCAGGGTGGCAGCACTGTAGGCTACAACCTCAGTGCTGGTCCAACTAGCGTCGCGTGAGGACGTGTGATGTGTATGCCAGAGGGTGCCTGGGCTTGCCGTCCAGTTGCTTTAGTGGCAGGTAATTGGGAAAACTTGAAGTGTTCAGGTGAATATTGTCTCGTTGCTAGGCGAGTAAAGATCGGCAAGATGTGAGACATTGGTGATGATCTAAAACCCTCTTTTACATAACCTGAAACTTTGATGCAAAAATGATTAATTTTAGATTATCGGTGAAGACATGCAATGCGACTGGGTGAAAGCTCCCACATTATGGAGTTTTACTCAACTTTACTTGTACTGGTCCCAGTGATGTGGAAACACAGCACACGAGGACAAGTGCTACTGAAAGCTTCCTCGCTTTCTAAGTGCTAAGTGCTGGACAAGTGCTAACGTATTCGCCAAATTATCATATATTTGACCACCCTAGAAAACAAGTCTTAGGATGTATGGGTCAGTTGGTAGCAGTCACCTGCACCGGGCTGGGCCGCCCCTGACCCTGTTATGCATCATACCCTTGACCTCTTCTCGCGTCCTCGTCACATTATGGACGCTCCTGGCCATCACACAACTTACAGGTAGGCCCGCCTGCTCATCATAATTATCTCGATAAATCGTTACATATTGACAAATCATTAAATAAATGAAAATAATCCAAAAACCAATTAAAAGGCCGTACAGCCTCTAAATGGCGTATACATTAATAATTCAGATTTGCTAGTAGTAAAGTTGACGACGCCAGAAGAGGTGGCAGTTTATTAGCTCCTCGAAAAATGTAAATAATAACCCAAAAAAGATCTACCGTTTAAGGCGAGTGTTGAGATACGGGTGTGGGAGATGTGAGGGATTACCTTATTATTGTACTTGGAATGGGCTTGTACCGGGGAATGGGCGACAGTTCTCAGGTCCTGCCTCTCAGCAATTAATCAACTGTTGTATAGCTTCCAGAGAATGGTGGCCTGTGTCATATCTACATTGGAAGCCGTATATTTAGTTTTTCCTCCACTACTTCGCTTCATATCGTAATTCTTTCGTTCGATATTGTGACAGAAATATTTATATCTGGCTCAATTTGGTATTTGTGCCCTCTGGTATGGCACATAATATTAGTAGTCTTTTTCTTGTCTTCCCTGTCTATTCCTCTGCTTATTTTGTTTAAGGTGATCATATTCTCTCTCTGTTCCTTATTTCTTCCAGTAACGTAAGCTTAAATTCCTTCAGTTTTCCTTGTAATTAAAACCTCTCAATTCTAGGAACAGCCTGGAATGAACTTTGGGTGTTAGGAGATGGCCGCTTTGGGAACTGGTTTTGGTAGAAGGGCATAAGAGACATGTTTTGAGAGATGGGCGTGGGGAAACTGCTTTTGATTGATGAACTTGGGGAACTCTTCAGGGAGATGGGGTGGGGGTACTGAATTTGGGAGAGTGGGGTGAGGGAAGGCACTAGTTTTGGAAGATGATAGTGAAGGGAGACCTGGTTTTGGGAGATGGGTGTGAGGGAAGGAAATGGGTTTGGTAGATAGGCGCGAGGAATGACATTGGTTTGGTAGATGGGCGTGAGGGAAGGAAATATGTTTAGGCGATGGGCGTGGCGGAAGGAAATGGATTTGGGAGATGAGCGTGGGGGGAACTGGTTTTGGAACATGGGCGTGGGATGATCTGGTTTTTGGAAGATGGATGTGTTGGGGGAACTGGCATTTGGAAGGTGGGCGTGTGGGAAACTAGTTTTGTGAGATGGGCGTGGTGTGTGAACCTGGATATAGGTAATATGAATGTAGGGAGGAACTGGTTTTGGAAGATGGGCGTGTGTAGCAACTGGTTTTGGGAGTGGAACGTGATGTGAGAGGAGTGTGAGGGGAGATGTTTCCGATGGGTGAGCTGAAAACAGGCTTTGGAAGAAGGGCGTTAATGGAGAACTGGTTCTGGGTAACTGATGAGGGGCAATTGTTTTGAGACGAGAGGTTTATGTTTTGTGGCGAGAACAGAAGTGAAGAGAAGTCCCAACTCAATGACTTCCACGCAGAAACTGCGTCAATTATGGAGAGCTTTTTTATTTTTGATTGTTGCTGCCGGAGGCGGCTAGATTATTGTGCACCCTATACTATTCCTGTGAGCGTTATCGCAAAAAAATATTACAGAGGGCACAACGAATCTTTATAAGACCTTAACGAAGATTATTACATTAACAATTTCATCTATCCTTCACACCTAATAGTTATAATGTCAGCTAGTTACATATAATGTTCAATTTCAATAGCTATATATTTGCAGTTAATCATTATACATTAATGGTAGGTCTTATCGCTAATTCATAATTGTTTGAGCTATGGAGATATTACACGGTCATAGGAGACTGTTGTTTGTTATACTATCAACCCATTCTCCTGTTTAGATAGTAGCTATTGTGACGGTCGTCAATAGTCACAAATTCGTACGTACTTAGCTTTTAGATAGTAGTATACTGACTAGTAAGAAATTCTTTTAAAATAAATCAAGCTAAAAAAATAATTTAAATATTCCTAGGCCTAGTATAGCACACACATGTACTATATTTGGCCTCAGATATCGTGCATTAGGCCTAGGAAGGTTAAGTTAGTTTAGTTTGTCAAAGCAACACAAGTAAAGAATAATTTTCCGGTTCAACTCAATAGTGCCGATTTCTATTTTCTGATTTTGTTGTACGTCGGTATATATATATATACTATGGTACTCATCGTTACTATAAGTATTACTAAAACTGGAGGATAGGCTGTATTATTAGTCTTCACAATACACTTACTTGCTTCTTAATATCATATTCGTTTATCTACTGGAAACGAAATATGGATACAGTGCAAGGATTTCAGGTAGTTTTTTCTTGGTTTTAAAATGGTTTGCCATTTCATACAGCGTGAGTTTAGATTTATCTTTAAATGGCGCAATTTTATTACTGTCCAAGATATAATGCTCAAGTGTGTGTCCCTGTCTTTGTCCACACACTTTGCACTTTACTTCATCTAGATTCCTCAATTGATCGTTGTATACCTCTTGAGAATTTTAATCTTATTTTAAACAGTATGATAAGAAATAAGATATACATCTTTAATTTATTCAAAATACCAGATGTTTCGGAGTACCAAACTCCATCAGTGCTAACAAGTAATATTGACATTGCAAATTTAGCGAAAAACAATTAAATATATATAAAAATTATTTATTCAATAAAAACAATTAAATATATATAAAATTATATATTCAATAACAATTAATATTCAAAAGTTAAAAGAAAATTATACACAAATAAAAGACAAAGATATATACACAAAACAAGAACAATAAAATAACTCAACACATACCTTAGAGAAGATGATAATTGGTACATCAACAACCCAGTCGACGACTCATGAGCTATTGTTGATGATTTAAGGACGACGACGCTCAAGGGATTGGACGCGCCCTTCCGAGCTGTTCAACTCTGGCCTTAATTTTAAAATCGAGATATTGTTTGAAATATTGAGTTCAAGGCGAGACGAACTACAAGACAAAACAGCGAAATCGTTGTAAGCGGGAGGATGGAGTTCATCCTCGCTGTGATGGCTAATAGCAGAGGAAGCACCATTGCCCAAGAGAATATGTCCCAGCTCTTGTTCACATAGTTTACAAGTGGAATGTTCACCACTCCAGCACTATATCTGTGATTGCCCTGTTACAAGTGACTTCAGAACTAATGATATGAGGTACTTTGATCTCTGTAATTACTTCATACACTCAGGAATACAGGAGGATATTCTTGCGCTGTACCCAGATTTTGCTAGTGGAGGCTAATAGATCAGTCTTACATTTTATGTTCTCACCTGATTTTTAGTCAGAGTTGATTAGTTTTGTATTGAGGCTGGTATTTTTCCCCTGATTCCATGTATGACTAACCAACCTGTGAGATGGGAACATTGGATGAACTTATAGCCTGCTGATTAGTCAGAACTGGTTTGTTATTGTATTAAGGCAGGTATTATCTCCCACTAATTCCATGTATGACTAACCATCATGACAGATGAGAATAATAGTTGAACCTATAGCTAGTTCTTGATCTACACTGTGCAATATCTCATATAGAATAGGGTAGCAACACATTGCTGTGTATACCTAATTTTGCTCATTAAATAAAAATGCCTAAGAGGCAGAGCATAAAGGTTTCGTGAGGTATTTCCCACATATCGAACAGTTCGAACATTTAAACAGACAAACAACAGCAGATCTGCTGAGTTCAAAGGGTAGTGGATCTCAACGTTATAAATAGCTTCCGTTGATGTTATTAATAGTAAACACGGAGTGAAAACTAAGTTGTGAATATGTCGAAGAATATTCTCAAGTTCCTTCCTAATGTAATAACTTATTGTAATTAAATTTTGAAATTGTACATATTATGAGTCTTTAAGGACTGTAGGAATCGTGGTACAGTAGTATGTTTAAATTTGGTAGTTAAGAATCTCATCAGAATGCTATAAAATATCTTGCTAGGAAACACATTTGAAAGAAAAAGTTCAAGCAAAAATTGAACTTCAGTTTCAAATACTTTGTAATCCGAACAAAGATTAAAGGTGCTATTTATTAAAGTTTTAACTTTATTCAATTTGTATAGATTTGGACAAAAACTAAGATTTTTTCTATTAACACATTTAGGTACATCTGCATTTGTGCAGCTACCCTAGGCTATATGAAGGGAACCCTAGACTATATGAAGGGGAGTACAGTGTGTCAAAAAGTGATGCTAAATCACATCATAAAGGGATGCTGTGATTTTAGCTGCTGCTAAAATCCCCATCACACAGGATGGTTAGTCATACAGAGGCATGTGATAAGTAGTCTGCACTGGCAGACTCTGGGTGCATTATGAGGATATCATGAATAGAAGAGTGAATAAGGTAGCAGTGATACTAAAAGTCTCCATCTCGCAGGATGGTTAGTCATACAGGGCCATATGTTCAGTAGCTTGCACTGGCAAATTTTGGGTGCAATATGAGGATATCGTCAAAAACTCGAGAGTGAATAAAGTAACTGCAAAGCTCCAGGTACCTCATGACAATGGGTCTGAATGGTCTGATAACTGGGCATTCGGTGATGTAGTGTGGGAGATCATGCCGCAGTTCCTGCTCAGAGTTTGCACCTGGAGTGCTCAGGATTAGGAGATCCGTCACCTGCAGCCACCTGCCACAGGTAACGGTAACCCAACCTGATCCTGGCAACCACTGTGTCGCACAGTCTGGTCCACGTTTTGTGTTGCCCATAAGCATAAGTTTCAGATCTGAACAAATCATAGCTTTTTATACTAGTGCTTTTCAGGTCGTTGGGAGTCAGTTTATCTCCTATCAGACCTGAATGTTTGGTACATTATAGTTTTGACAACAGAGATGGTAGTACCTAGGTCTAATTCAACTTCATCTTTGTCACACGTTAATTTGGCTGCAATGTTTGTGTCATTATGATGAATTATATTTGTGTGATGGTATCCATACAAAGGAGATTCGAAACCTTTTACGTTGTGCAGCAATTAGGTCATTTATAATTGTTAGTATGAGGTTCTTGCTGTCGATCTTCCAGAAGCTTTCGATTGCTTGAAGAGCAGACTTTGAGTCACAAAATTTTTTCCTCCTCCTATGTTTTTGAATATACTGGAAGCTAGTTGTAGTGCCACTATTTCTAGTTTTGTTTGTGTGGAGGTCAGCCAGTTGTTTAACCTGACACTGACAGTCTGTGTGCAAATATTATTTCTATAAAACCTGCATGCTGCTGCAGTCCGTCCAGTAGAACATTAGACTGAGCCGTCAGTGTACACACAGTGTTCGTGAGAGTTTAAATTTTCGACCCTATTGACTGGTGCCAACATACCACTCACTCCTTTTATGATAAATGGCTGAATAAAATGCCTACAATCTCATCAAACTCAACATAACCTTTTAAGTGCAATCTACCTGTCTGATATTCCTCTTTGTCTGTATCCCACCATTCAAGAAACATAAACACCCTCACCAAGAAAGGTAATGAGAATCTTGCTCTTCTTAAAGTTGTCACACCTGAAACAATTGCCTCCTTGAAGTTTTAAAACATAAGAAGACACACCAACATTCAACAATCTAAATTTAGAAATGTCACCCAGAAATTGATAGGGATAGACATAGCCTAAGCTAGTCTATCCCTTTGAGATGTATTTTTTCATGTCTCAATATACATACTTGATCTTGTACTTGAACCCAGAATACTATTGACCTCATTAGACAGAGAAATCACGTTAATGTGATACTATATTAACGAACAAATCCACAGGAGCCCTGATGAGGGTTCGAACCTGTGCGCTGGGTGTTCCCAGACCCGCTCTTATTGACTGTACCACGACATGGTAAATAATTGCAACCTGGAGTACTACTGCACTAACAAGGATCCAGAGGCTTCCACTGAAGCCTAACCGGGGTTTCCCACAATTCCCCCACATGTACTCGGGCTCTGCCAACCTGTAATTCTACTCTGACGATTGAATTCTATCCTTCAATACACAGAGAAATTACATTAACTTCAGAATGAGAAATGGTGTTCTTCCTGTTCTTTACATTGTAATCCATAGTCAACAGATGTTTTAAATTTAATGTGTACATGAAGCAAACTAATGTTTATTCCTATGTGCACTTCTGTTATCATTATACATTAAAGATAAGCGTGCAGTATTTCCGGAATGTTTCTCAGATCCTTGAAGATTTGCAGCCCGGAATTTATTGACGAGGAAATGGCTAAGAAATTGAGAGGAAGTTGCAATAGCCAGAAACAGTTCTGGATGTATCGCTAGGACAAGCTAAGCATACGTTCTAAGTCAGCAACAGTGCTACCAACACACCAGGGCCAGATTCGCGAAAGCACTTACACAAGCACTTAAGAACGTGTACATCTTTCCTCAATCTTTGACGGCTTTGGTTTCAGTTATTAACCAGTTTACAAGCATGAAAACTTCCCTTCAACTGTTGTTATTGTTATAAACAGCCTCCTGGTGCTTCGGAGCTCATTAACTGTTTAATATTGGAAACAAAGCCGCCAAAGATTGAGAAAAGATGTACAGGTTCGTAAGTGTTTGCGTAATTGCTTTCGTGAATCTGGCCCCAGCTCTGGTGAACTCACTGTGTCTCGGACACAAATGAAGTATGCAGATATATATGAAAGTGTATAATTTAAAGAATATTGTTAGGCTGCGAATATATACGTAAAAACAATGCAAATTAGATTTAGATTGAAAGGGAAATATTGATTTGTAAATAGTTTTTTTAGATTCATATCGTCAAATACCTTTTGACATAATAGACATAGGATCGTTGCGTTGTTTCAGGAGTGGCTTAGACAAATTATGGGTTTAGTCGAGTAAATTAGGAGCTGC
>WNGS01162157.1:9306655-9323354 GCA_020271785.1 Procambarus virginalis
TGTTCCCCTTCCTTGTTGCTGCTGTCTTTCATTCACGCAGCAACAGAGAAAAGAAGACAGCAAAAGCAGAGAAGGGTAGCAGCAGTAGTTAGAGAGACATCAGTAGCAGGAAGGGAATACAACAACAACAGGGAAGAGAAGGGAAGGTAGCAGTAGCAGCAGCAGAGATGGGAGGCAACAGTAGTAAAAGCTGCAGCATCACTGAGATAGTAACAAGGAAAGAGATCACTGAGAAGTGGTCCAACAGATAGCGACTGTACTGTCAGTAATAGGTCGAAGCTCACTCTGGCCAGCCTCCGAACCTCCTCTCCAGAGGCAGCTCTTCTGACTTTTCAATTGGTCTCATTTTGTTGTTCTGTCTCTGCAAAAAGTAAATGTATACTTTATAATTAGTCTTAGTATGTAAGAAATACAATCCAAATGGGTGTAATGCAAGCTTTCGTGGAATGCATAATACGTCAGCATGGTTCTCTACCTTTTTTATTTTAATATCGAGCTTAAGTACACAACAATGTTCCAGTGGTCAAAACATGCTCGAGTAACGTTGAAGCATCGTTATCTGCGTAGATTCAGTGCTGAATCAGCGTTGTTTGCTCAACATGTTCCCACTGGGGTGTTAATACGTCTAATTTACACTTAATGAATGTTAATTTCGAGCTATATCACCACTGTGCTACAAATCCACTAAAGATCCAACATCCAAGTTTATTTATATTATTGTTCTCCTTGTCATTAATTTGCATTGGCACCGTACCTGCATGGGCTTCAAGGCACAACCAATAAATTCATTTAAGCGGTTTTTTGTTTGGTAAAAATATGGGTAAGAACCTTTGCTCCAGCACTAGTCATACATGATGAATATAAATTATGAATAGATTACACTGCAGCACTATAATTATTATATATTTATATTGCTACTGTATGATGATTGCCACTATTGTATCAAACTCTCATTGGTTGCAGCAAAATCAACTGTTTACCATTTTATGCAGACACATGTGACGATTTCTTTAACATTCGTAACCGATTAGACCCGAGGCTGGGCAGGGCGAGACCTCTGGGACGTCTCCATTCACAGACGCCTCTCTTCACCCAGCTTTCCCGTCTTCAACATTGGGAACCATAACACAAACAAATTGTATTCCTAAATAAGAAACAAGATAGCACTGTGCGTTGCCTTTACGGCTTCCATGTTTTGACCTAACCTATAGTGAATGATGTACTCTACTGCATGACAAGTGAATAAGGCTGATAAAATACACCACTTCCATATACATTTATTAATAAATTCCATAATACAAAAATGTATATAAAATTTGATTTGTTCTTGTGGCAGGAAAGTCATTATTGCATATTGGTTGGTTCAACAAGGTGAGTGTAGGCTAGGCTACTGTAAAAACAACTAAGATAACTCTGGAGTGGGCTCCCTCGGTACAGCCTTGACATACACGCCTTCTTTTGGGTTGATAGCCACAGTAGGGATGGTAAAGGTCAGTTGCTTGGGTGTGGATTCACACGTCTCCAGTCTATTGGGAAATAAAATTGGATTACACTCTGATATAATTAGGGTCAGTTTCAACAATCATAACAGCCTAAATTGACCTCATTACAAGGGGGGGTAGAAATAGCCTAAGCTACTCTATCCCTTTGAGCTGTATTTCTTGCTTAATCTCAATAAACATACTTGAACTTGAACTTGAACCTCATTACCACCATCTTTAGTGGATTTGGTAGTTCTTCATTGACACTTCCATTATTATGTGTACTTTATTTTAAAGCTTAAGGAATAAAGCCAACATTTTAAACAGAAGTGAAATAAGAGCTGTACGTCATAGAACATACCTGTAGCTTTTCAATATTCTAGCAAGTGTCAGTTTAGCCTCCAGCTGAGCAAATCTCATTCCAGGACAATTCCTTGGACCAGCACCAAAAGGTATGTAGGCCATGGGGTGGCGCGCCTCCGCTGCCTTGGTGTCCGAGGAGAACCTGCGCCAGGATACAAGTGTGTGTGGAATTAGGAATATAATGCATATAACACATAATACTTCATTCAAAACGATCTGCTACCAGAAATCTTAGCCAAATATCTCCGGTTTGCTAACTGTAGGTAGTAACTGAGTGATTGTAACCTATCCGAGGCCTGGTCGAGGACCAGGTCGAGCGGACGCTAAGACCCTAAATTATCTCAAGGTATGCAACGCTGCCCACTGGATGGGGGGCGGTGTGCAGGACGAACATGTCAATTGTGACACTAACTCTCTACATATGTCAGTTGCTTAATTTAGAAACTGTACTTGTGGCCCATTGTTGATGTGACGATGTGCATTGAATTTTGTAACTAACTCATCAAGATTGTAACTTCCTTAGCTAAATGAATTGTTTGGTTCAGTCCCTGAGCCCATTATGTGCCTCTGTAACCCTTTCCACTACCGCCCACAAGATGGGTATGGGATGCATAATAAATGAACTAAACTAACACGTATTGCACTTTAAGATGTATCTTGAGGTTATCTTGAGATGATTTCGGGGCTTTTTAGTGTCCCCGCGGCCCGGTCCTGTAACTCTGTACTACAGAGTTACAGATAAGAGCTGCCAAATTTAAGACAGCATGCTTTACCCCCGGTTGTTAAATACTCATGCAAGCCTAAGACTTCCTCCGAGGTCTTATTATTCCTCTTTTCAAGACCCAAATTAGGTTTCCTTGTATACTTAACTTTCCTTATATTTCTCTCGCCCATTATGCTCCTGGTATACCTGCATCACACTGGGTTTCCTCGTATACCACTCACACTAGGAATAGTGTGTACAGGATACAGGATATCCTGTAGTCTTCTTAAGTGTTAAGTGGAAAACCTGGTCCAGCCGCTGCAACAGCTCCACTAAAATTTATAGAATGTTTTCCTTGATATATATGAAATATGAAATGATAATCTTCATAATGTCTGACTCTTCAATACATTGTTGCATGCTTTTAGAGTAACAATTAATAAGGGGCAAACGAAATCACAAAATTCAATTGATAAAGATGTCGATATTTCATCCACAGATCATATGGTTCCTGCTGTGTTATACACACATTGTTGTACACTAACATTGACAATTTTAATAATGTACATCTATTGAGCTTTAAACCCATTAACAGCCAAAGGTTTCTTATACAGTCAGCCATCAGTATAATGATATTTTGTTATCAAATAAAGTTAAGGTTACACAGAACAGCAAAAAATAGGAAACTATTCCAGACAACTCTTTTAATACATCTTTCTGAAGATTATTAATAAATATATTTATTATTCTATTGCACAAGTACGTTGTTCGATGTGGAATTAAGCCCGCCAACATTTGCAAGTAGCCAAGTTACCAACTTGTACTGAGTCAAGCACACACTTAGAGAACTTCGGTGTTTAATGTTTATCTCGTGTAAATCAAACTTAAAACATAACGAGGCTGGTCACAGAAAAGACCGGTTCTGTATATAAACCCAAATTCACCTTTTAAATACTATTTATAAATATTTTCTGAGCCTTAATTAAGATTTTTCCCAAATTGTATGTGTGCTAAAGAGCTATGCAGAAGTGTATTCTACTTGAGAACACTATGTACATTAAGTGTAACTTTCACTTGATATATTTATAAATAGAGATAGTGATGCAGGCGATGAGTCACGATAACGTGGCTGAAGAATGTTGACCAGACCACACACTAGAAGGTGAAGGGACGACGACGTTTCGGTCCGTCCTGGACCATTCTCAAGTCGATTGTCTTGAGAATGTCTTTGTCACAGTCGACTTGAGAATGGTCCAGGACGGACCGACAACGTCGTCGTCCCTTCACCTTCTAGTGTGTGGAGATAGTGATTAACATTTATAGGAGCTTACCTGTCCGGGTCAAAAGTCTCGGGGTCAGTCCACTGCTCAGGGTCACGGTGGAGCTGCCAGATAGGTACCATGATGCTCATGTCTTTACGGATCAACATGTCACCAAGCTGTTAAAGGTAATCTAAATGCATTCTTACACTTATAGTGGCACGATATATTTTGACGCAAGACGGATGGGATGGACGACAGGAGACGAGAAGAGAGGTACAAGGAGAAAACATAGAGAGGTAATGAAGGAGAGAAGTTTAGAAGATGGGAGATTGAGAAGGTGGGATACTATTAAGATAATTCTCTGTGGTAATGCCCCATGCACTAGCAACACTGGTTGCATCAGTAATTGCAACTAATCATCTAATCTATTTAAAATTTTCTTTTAAGTACAGACTCTTGTTGAATTCTTTATATTATCTATAAAAAACACATACGTCTCTATATCTGTGTTAATCATTAATCTGCTATTATTAGTTGGTTTAAATTTAACTCATGAGAGACTTATAAAGTTAAATGTCATTTGTATTTACAATCTTTTTTTTTCAATCCAGCCGTACTATATGGAACCACGGTAATTATAAAACATGATGAGCTTTGAATTGAAATTTTAATATCAAATTGCAAATTGACTCAGTGTGAGAAATGATAGTTCTGATAACTTAGTTTATTTAATAAATATTGTATACAATGTTAGCTTAAAACCAAATTAGGGATATGGCTTTATATACGCCACCTACCCTTGAGTGAATGAATTAGCGGGATGAGATTCCGGAATGGCAGTGCAGATAGAGAAAGTATATTTTAAGCTCACCTTAAAGTCTTGAGCACTCTCTCTGGAGATGAAGGTGACCACAGGTGGGTAGAGCCTGAGGGACTCACTCAGCACCTGATCTAGGTACTTGAGCTCCTTCACCTGCTCGTAGGTCAGGTGGTCAGGATCCCCCTACAGATACACGCCAATGTTAGTGACAATAATCACAAGTTACAGCCCCGCTCCTGTGCCAGGTAAGTCCACTATGGGCTCACCATCCCCCGTGCTACTTGGAACTTTTTGTTCCCAGTTGCTGAATCTTAAACAACGACAATTATCACCAAACACCACACATACACCAGAAGATGAGCAGTATAGATCATTTGCTCTTAGGAGACGACGACGTTTCGGTCCGCCGTGGACCATTATCAAGTCGAATGTCTTATCAAGCCTTAGTGATAATGTATCACTTGTGTAGCGTTTCTTTATCTCCGAGCTGAATTTTACACAATGAACTCTTCTTTGAACAACTATAGCCATTTTTAGTATAATTTAAAATTCATTAACAATGGTTACGGGGTACATTAATAACTGAACTGCCCAGAGTTATTTATAAGGGATTAAAATAGTTGTTCTAATGCTTATTTTGGATTGGGCACACCTCGAGCGGAGTGAACAACCTTACGCTTTGCAATGTATTGATCCAGACTAACAATTAAGAAACATACCTACACAAGGTGGCGAGGATGTCATCAGCTACACAGATGTCATCCGTGTAAACACTAGTAACCGCTTATAAACTCTTCTTAATACTCGTGCAACTAGAAGCATTGAATGTGGTCTTGTTTCTACAGGAAAGAACTATAACCCGCCAAACACACACCGAAACTACGACGTTGGTACAACGTTCGAGCAGGTTTTAACACCTTCTAACCAGTTATAACAACCAATATAGCAAGTTGTAACAACGTTCTAATACGTCATAAACACGTTAAGCCAAGATGTAACAACTTTATTACAAGTTGTAATAAGCAGAAAATAGAGACAGTTTCGGTTTGTGTTTGCAGGGTAGGACCCTGTGTCCAAAAATATCTACCAACCTCCCTATTTTTAAAGTCAACACTCAGCACACCGAAAATTGCATTGTAGGCTGAAATAAAAACTATAACCTCTAAAATCACAATTGCTGGTAAAACTCACAGGTGTTAATTTCATGTCATTTCTACGTCATGTTCATTAAAACCCAAATTGACAATAACGCCCTATATGTTAGAAATCTCACTGTTCTGAGTGTGAGAGTTGAGAAATGTGCGAGTGTGTGTGTGTGAGACAGAAGGCCGCGATGGGTCCTTGAAAGATGTCTGAGGAGCAAGATAGCACAAATGCTGATGATGTGGAAATCAAGTAGCTGAACCTCGACATATGCACTTGAAAAATTAAATTTTTAGCCTAACCAGAAACATGGTGAACGCCAAACAACCCACCTAACCTATCTAATCTGATACATAGATAATGTATTTATGAGCGTTACTTTCCTTAATAGTTTATATTTGTAACGTAGGTTTGGCTACCGGAAAAATAGCACACTATGAACCTGTTAAGAGGACGGGGTAATAGTGACGAGGACTTCTCTTCTCATATGTCTGGATTCGATAGGGTTAAGCTTCATCGCCTGGCTCCTGCTTCTTAACTATTCATTGAACTATTTTCCATGGCAAATTATTTTAACAACTTTTCAAGAAAGTTCCATGCTTTAGAAACTATTACATCTCTTTGGCTGGTTCAGGTGATCAGTCGTCTCTGATTCCCTCGTCATAGCCAAACCCTTTTAGTCTGTTTCCATCCATTTTGTCGGTACCTGTAAGTATTTTGCACAGTGTGACCACATTCCCTCTGTCTTCGTTGCTATGGTGCCGAGATGAGCTTTCTTTAGAAGGTACATCTTTTGGGAATTTTTTTGGACATAAGATTTCTTAATTATTATAAAAGCGGGGTATGGGATTGTATTACGGGGGCGAGTTTTAATTACGAATAAACATGTGATGGATAATTATGAGTAGATAACTACGAAGGGAACTTAAATGTAACACTGCTTAATAAACACTTGTATTTGTATGTTTATTATCTTTGGAAGTAATCGATAATAAAATGTATATTTAGAAGATCAAAGCATTAAATAATATAATGTTAAAAATGATAAAACGTCCACTATGACACTTATGGCTAGTGGCTGCAGGTAATGAATCTACTAAAGGTTCACACTTCAATTGTTATCTCTATACACAAGAGCTTCATTGCTAAACTTCAACTATACTTCAACTTCAACTTCAACTTCAGCTTCAACTATACACACACGCTTCATTGCTAAACCAAGAGCTAGGACACACGCTTCATTGCTAAACCAAGAGCTAGGACACACTCTCAACCACTATACAAAAGAGCTAAGACACTCTTCATCATTATACACCTGAGCTAGAACACACAATTCATCGAGAAAATCCGCAGAAGCCGTGATAAGGGATCGAACCTATGTTGTGGGCGTTTCCACGCACACGCTCTAGCAACTAGACCACGACAAGGTATAAGGATTGCAGCCTGGAGTTCTACTGAACACACAATAGTTTCCTGAAGCTTCTACTCAGGCTTCAGTAAAAAGCCTCAGGAAACACTTGTGTGTTCAGTAGTACTCCAGGTTACAATCCTTACACCATGTCGTGGTCTAGTCGCTAGAGCACGTGTGTGTGGGAACCCCCCACTGCATAGGTTCGATCCCTTATCACTGCTCCGCCGGACTTTTTCATTGATGCAGTCACGTTAGTGTGATTACTCTCTGTACACCCTTCACCACTTTACACAATTAAATTACAATAGCGTAATATATCTGATAAAATATAGATTGTATATTGGCTCTATGGTGAGGCTGGATGGACTCCAGGTTGTGTTATTTCTAAGCATATCGTGGTTCAATGGTTAAATAAGCAATTATCAATAGAAAGCGCCAAGCCAGGGAAACTATATAGAACCATCTGCTCTGGTCTAATGGGTTCGACTCTACCGCCATGCTCCAAAGAACTTTTCAACACTACATGTAAATGCCCTGTTATCAGTCATTTTAGACCACATGTCATGAAGCACTGAGCTTTGTAACCGTTTAATTCACTCACGGATATTGACAGATATTCTTGTGATCTATCCCGAGTTTGCTAGTGCAGGTTAGAAGACTAACCATCCTGTCCAATGGGGATATTATATGAACTTATAGCTAGCTAGTGATCTATAACCTGTAATCCGTCATATAGAACAGGGTATATAGCAGACCACTGCTGTGTAACTAAGCTTGCTGATATAAACAAAAAAGGCTAGAGTTTGTTTACCAACCTTGATGACGTTGCACAACTCCTCATAGAGTCGCTCCTGTACCTCCGGATGAGTTGCTATCAGATAGGTGGTGTACGTGAGGGTATTGGCCGTCGTCTCGAACCCACCTAGCAGGAAAACCCAGGCGTTGGCGATGATCTCGTCGTCGGTAAGCAGCTTGTGTTGCGGCCTCTCTTTACCCGGTAGTGGAGTGGACCCACCGTTGGTGGCAGCTCCTTCAGCAGACGTGTCCTGTCGAGACTCTGCAGCCTCGAGCATCAGCTGCAGCACGTCTACGTACTTTGTGTCCAAATCTTTACGGCGAACCTCTATGACAGACTTGAGATGGTTGACGACCATATTCGTCATCCTCCCTGATAGAGCAAGCTTGTTACTCACATATGACATGACACTGGCGAAGACAGGAAAGTATAGAGCCAAAAGAATAGCCGGGTTGATAGCGTTCTTTAAGAAGCCTTTCACTCCAAGGAAGAATTCATCTTTGTCTTGGTCACGCTGGATGTTGGTCTTCATGGCCAGGGCACACTCACTGATCACATCCAGCGTCAAACCCTGGAAGGTGGAATACAACTCCACTGGCTCGCCTGTTGCACTCTTCTTCCCAATGATTGCGTTCAGTTCATCAATCTTCTCATTCATGATGCCAGCCATGTGCTTCATCTTTACCATAGAAAACGTAGGAGCCAAGATAGCACGAACGTCCTTCCATCGTTGGTCCCGGAGGCCAACAACTGTGTCAACAACGGGGTGGGCGCGCACTACAAGCGCTGGACGGTTGGAGAAGTTATGAAAATCTTTAATAAGAACCTGTTTGATAAGGTCCAAGTCTGCCACTACTAGCATAGGCTTCCAGCCGACATAGAAACCAAAGACTTTGCCATACTCTTGTATCCATTGACCGATAATGTCAGTGGCAAGGGCCCCGGGTTTCCGCATGACGTGATTACTGCCATAAATGAGGTGAGGCCTAATGTATGGGATGCCCAGCTTGGAGAAGACAGAATGCTGGCGGCGGCGATGCTGGACCCACCAAACAACATACAGGAGGAGGGAGGCGACCAGCAGCGTCCAGGTGTAGCTGGCTACACCACTCGCCACCCATTTCAACATTCCAACTATGTTCGCCATTCACACTCTTCCTGTTAAACAGGGAGACGAGAAGAGATTATTGAAGGTGAATGTCATCTTATAGAGCACCACCCACCTTTCAGAAAGGACAGAATAACAAGAGAAGGATATGTAATACTATACAGAAAACAGGATTTGACGACCTTTGTAAATCGCACACTTGAAATTCTCCACAACGACCTTTTAGATCATCTAGCAAAAGCGATGCATGATACAACTCGCGTCACATAGTTTAATTCCCTATATTGCACGAAAAGGAACCCCTTAAATCCACAATGACCCCCAAACTTTGCAGCGAAATGGAAAAATCATACTCTTCGATATATTATGGAATCATAAATGGTAAACATGATGCTCTTCAATATACTATGGAACCATAAAAATTCCTGGGAAACTTTGAAACACACAACGCATAAAAACATATTTTTTCTAGTTTGCACATAGCTGTGCAACAGCTGTGTGCTACAGCAGAGACTTAAATGAACGTTGCATCCACTACTATGTTCCTGTGTGCTACAGCAGAGACTTAAATGAACGTTGCATCCACTGCTATGTTCCAGACACAAATGAACATTTATCTCCTTCACTGTTTCAGACACCATAGTTCCAGAATTAATTTAAAACATGTAATTATTACCCTCAAAGTGCCTTCTAGCATCGAGCACATTAGGGGAAGGAAACCTCTCACTACATATGTAATTGAGCTTGTAAAAGCACCTTAATCACCTTCAGTGATAAGTGCTTAATTGCACACTAGTTTCTTTATCAGCTATCTCACCCTGTCAGAGTAAATGAGATAAATGTCTGTGAATGCATGTGTGTATATATGTATATGTGTGTGTATGTGTATGTATGGGTATAAAGTATATATGGAAGCTGATCAGAATTACATTTCACCTTTGTAAATGTACATTAATGACACTGTGTAGATGACACATCGAACACTTTATGTAAGGCATACATAAATCTGTGTATCTATGTATTTACGTATATAGGTTAGCTTAGCATTTTTAAAGCACCGACTCACCTTCAGTGGTTGATTGTTCAATAAACCCTTCAAATATATGTTTAACACATCTCTAACCCTGTCCATGGAGGACAGAAGAAAATGTATATATGCTGGTTAGCATTGTTAATGTGTGGCCACGTCTGTGGTAGAAAACAATAATAAAAAAAAACTACATATGTAATACCATGTAGTCAAAGCATTAGCTATAATGCATTGCTTTATAGCTAAAAGATTAGCTGCAATCAATCAATTAATTAAGCCACGTCTGAACCATACCTAGGAACAGTAACCCTAGCAACAAAGAACAGCAGCGATCAACTGATGTCATTAACACACACACACACACGCACCGTCACTGTGAGTGCGAAAAGATAGATGAATTCTGAGACAATTCTATAACAAATGTTCAAGAGATGTGTAAATATTTAATTCAAAATGATCTGCTACCAGAAATCTTAGCCAAATATCCCCAGGTTGCTAACTCTAGGTAGTAACTGAGTGATTGTAACCTATCCACCGTTGCCCACTAGATGGGAGCGGTGTGCAGGTCATGGCACGAGGCTCCACATATGTCTGTTACTTAGCTTAGAGACCGTACTTCTTTCTGGTCGGTCTCGAGGCCAGTGTTGACGTGACGATGGGCACTGAATTATGTAACTTGCTTAGCTAAATGAGTCGTGGGGTTCAGTCCCTGAACCCATTATGTGCCTCTGTAACCATTTACACAACAGCCCAAAAGATGGGTATGGGGTGCATAATAAACGAATTAAACTAAACTCTTGCCAAGTGCTGCGCATCAAGTCTAAAACACAACAGTCAAGCTGATAGCCGGGGTACATCCTATCCTACGATCGTCATTGCCACAATCAAGCCTTGCTAAATTATAAACATTGCCGCGCCACTATGACGTGGCTCCAAACATTACCACTCTTGCAGTTATCAGAAAACCTTTACGCAAACTGCACGCATCATAAAGAAGAATCTTATGGAGCATTAAATCCTCCAATGTACTGCTGGGTAGTATGGTTAAAACTTCACTCTAGTAAATAATCAGTAAGCACTTTATTACGCGAGCAACAAGTTTATATTCTGATCGGGGAGAAAACAAACCAGGAGTGGGGGGACCTTAATTATTAACTAATGTTTACAGAGCAATTGCTGTACCACAATATCCAAGTAGGCGTGTAACATGGCTGAGTAGCATGCCAGTACTGCAAAGATGCACTAAAGGAAATAAGTCATAGGACATTAACCGTGTCTAGTGCCAGCTAGCCGAAGCAATGTTGCAGTACTCGCAATCAGCTTAAAGCTATAATTAAACAATGCCAGAGATAATTGAGTGGCACAGATATTACTCTTTACTCCATGCCACTCACGTAAGAACAGGAAACTGCACAAGGTTTACTGTCCCAGGCAAGGAAAATCCAATTTATAGCAAACAAAACTCACTCGAATTTGTCTAATATACGTCTAAAACCTTCCAGCATCCCAGGTCTATTATGTTACCATGTAATCTGTTCTATAAATCTACAACCATATTTCCAAACCAATATTTACCCAGATCTTCTAAAGGGCAGACAAAATACGTTTTAAATATTGAAGAGAATAGGCAATGTAGACAAAAGTGACTTTGTAACTGAAAGAAAATAAGAAAGTCATCGTTAGAGCCTAAAATCCAATTAAGTCGAAGGAATTTTAGAAAATAACCATAGAAGCCCCTTCCTACAACTCGAGAGCTACATGTTGTTGTTGTTAAAGATTCGCTACCTGGAACAAGAAGTTCCAAGTAGCACGGGCTATGGTGAGCCCGTAAGGCACTTTCGAGAGCTACATTCTACACCTACCTGTCACAAGAGTCAAAGTGGGCACCCACAAACCTCATAGTCAGTGAGGTAATCATGTCTCAATAACACTAATAATATTCAGAGTAACCAGTCTAAGGTGAATGCATCACTGTAGTGCTGTCAGTATAGCGTGGGCGTGGGAAAACCCACTGCATAGGTTCGAACCCACACCACGGCTTCTACTGATTTTCTGATTAATAATATTAATAATAAATGTATGATACACAAATAAGAGCATAACCGTGAATAAAAGTGTGGTATTGAATTATGCTGCGACATGTGTGGAAGTCGATTATTCTGAGGAATCATAGCAACAGTGTGTGATTTCCACAAATAAGTTAGTCTAACACTATCTTGTTTACCTATCTGACCCGGATACTATCAGTGAGGCGGAGCAGGTGGGGAAAACTCACCAGGGAGTAATATATTTATTTACAACGCGATACTGCTCATCTATATCAGCTTGTCATGAGTCAAAGCATCACAGGCATACAGTATTTTGAATTGTTTATCACCGCTCAACGTATATTTAATTAAGAGGGAACACCCCAAGGCACTCACCGCCAGAAAATACTGCAGACATGTAGCTCTCGGCTACTTGCTGCAGGACATGTTAGTACTGAGCAAGGCGAACTGGAACACTGGTAGGCGCGCTTCCCTTGCCAGGCACGTACA
This sequence comes from Procambarus virginalis, assembly GCA_020271785.1. Taxonomy (NCBI): domain Eukaryota; kingdom Metazoa; phylum Arthropoda; class Malacostraca; order Decapoda; family Cambaridae; genus Procambarus; species Procambarus virginalis. Next base: position 9,319,310 of record WNGS01162157.1, read on the forward strand.
CTATCTCTCTGCCACCCATCTCCCCCACACCCGTCCCACCCCACACACACACACACACACACATAATTTGGTTGGTGTGTAAACACACAAATATGAGCAAAGTCCCTACGGTCTCACCATAGCCCGTGCTTCTTGGAACTTTTTGTTCCAGGTAGCGAATCTTAAACAACAGCAACAATATGCCTGCGGGTCGAGCCGTAGTTCTTGGGCACCATTTTTTAATTCAGTCGTTTGATGCAATGACTCACTTAATTTTTCCTATCTACTTTTTTTTGTTGTTGTTGTTTTAGATTCAGCTACACGAACAACAAGTTCCAAGCAGCACGAGCTATGGTGAGCCCGTCGAACTTACCTAGCACAGATGTGAGTACTGTTATGTATCTAACGTGCTAATGACACAAAACTAAGAAGAATTATAACAATGAAATAGTATACTGTAGGAACACGTATTTTGCAACATTCTGATAAGCGGTTGCTAGACTTCCCTGTCAATTCCCTGAGAATTTTGTATGTGGTGATCATGTCTCCCCGAGCTCTTCTGTCTTCCAGCTACGTGAGGTGCAGTTCACGCAGCTTGTCCTCATAACTCATGCCTCTTAGTTCTAGGACTAGCCTAGTGGCATACTTCTGAACTTTCCAGCTTCGTCTTGTACTTGACTAGATACGGCTCCATGCTGGGGCTGCATACTCCAGGATTGGCCTACATATGTGGTATACAAGGTTCTGAAGGATTCCTTACACAGGTTTCTGAAAGCAGTTTCTGATGTTAGCCAGCCTCGCATAGGCCGCTGATGTTATTCTTTTGATGTGGGCTTTAGGAGACAGGTTTGGCGTGATATCAACTCCTAGATATTTCTCTCCTGTCCGTTTCGTGAAGAACTTCATCTCCCATTCGGCATCCAGTGACGGCCTCCTGTTTCCACTGCCTAGTTCATTACCTTACAATTACTTGGGTGAACTTTAGTGCCATTTGTTGGATCATTCCTTCAGTTGACTAGGTCATCTTGTAGCCTCATACTATCTTCCTCTGTCTTGATCCTCCTCATAATTTTGGCATCATCAGCAAACATTGAGAGGAACGAGTCAATTCCTTCTAGGAGATTATTTACGTATATCAGAAACAGTATATGTCCAAGACTGATCCCTGTGGGACTCCACTGGTGACTCCCTGCCACTCCGAGACCTCACCCCTCACAGTGACTCATTGTGACCTGTTGCTTAGATACTCCCTTATCCAGTGGAGTACCTTTCCTTTCACTCCTGCCTGCATCTCCAGTTTGTGCACTAGTCTCTTATGGTACTGTGTCAAAGGATTTCTGGCAGTCTAGAAATATGCAGTCTGCCCGGCCCTCTCTCTCCTGCCTAATTTTTGTTGCCTAGTCATAGAACTGAATTAAACCTGTTAGACATGTTTTGCTATCTCTGAGCCATGCTGATGTTGTGTTACAAAGTTCTTTCCCTCCAGATGTTCTATTAGCTTTTTTCGCACAATCTTCTCCATCATCTTGCATGGAAAGCAAGTTAGGGACACTGGCCTGTAGTTCAGTGCCTCCTGCCTATCACCATTCTTGTATATAGGGACTACATTGGCCGTCTTCCAAATTTTGGCAGTTCACCTGTTGCCAGTGATTTGTTGTACACCATGGAGAGTGGCAGGCACAGAACTTCTGCCCCTTCCTTTAGAATCCACGGTGAGATTCCATCCGGACCTTGTAGCCTTTGTCACATTCAAATCTAACAGATGCTTCCATATGTGACTCACCCCAGACGTAAAGTGCCTTGTATAGTGACTGTTGTGAGCCTCTAGTTGAATCACTTTGTGATACAAAAGATTATCGATGTGTATATGCATTTGTGTAAATGATTGTATATATATATATATATATATATATATATATTATATATATCTATATATATATATATAGATATTATATATATAATATATATTATATATATGAATATATATATAAAACATTAATAATTTTGTAACTAGCGTCAAAGATTGTTTATTTGCTTAGCTAAACGAACTAGAGGGTCAGCTCTTGAACCGATTATGTTGCCTCTGTAACCCTTCCCACCACCGCCCACGGGATGGGTATGGGGTGCATAATAAAGAAAGAAATTGAATTGATAAGCTGACAGTTAAACAAGTCCCAGCTATGTCTGGGTACAAGCGGTCCGTCATATTTACCACAAGCTACCACAAGCTACAAAAGCTACACAAAGCTGCCTGGCAATACGTTAGTAATGAGTAAATATGATATATTTACTCATTATAATGTATGGTGCTGAATATACAACATGAAAAAAACATAATTTTAATCTGAAAAAGTATCTTTTTTAAATTAGACGAAAATAAAGAGCTGGTGGCGCCAAATTAAGTCGACGATCCAAGTGTTGGTTAGGTTAGGTTAGGTTAGGTTAGGATAGGTTAGGTTAGGTTAGGTTAGGTTAGGTTAGGTTAGGTTAGGATAGGTTAGGTTTGGTTTGGTTAAGTTAGGTTAGGTTAGGTTAGATTAGGTTAGGTCAGCCTAACCTAACATATCATATTTATTCATTACTAACAGATTGCCAGGAAGCTTTGTGAAGCCTGTGGGTAGCTTTGGTAATTAGACGGACCCGGTACAAGTGATGGGATGAACAACCCAGCGGGATTTCTTCCTACTGGGTGGGTGGGGGGGGGGGGGGTGTTGTACATGCTGTTATGGCGGTGTAGTGAGTGGCGCTGCCCAGTAAACTCGCCCCTCGGACAAAAACTTAAAAAAATTAAACTTAAACAACAACACAAAATTCTTCTTCTTCTTGATAGTAGGTGCAGTCTGCAATGAAGGGTTTGTCCTCCCGATGACTGCACACAAAATTATCCTCGTGTTTACAACAGCTGATCTGTGTTGGTAAACAGACAATCGTTCTCATCCAGCACACAAACCCACACTTGCCTTTGTTTCTATTAAAGTTATGTGCTGTTACTTCAAACTTAATGTACACTGAACTCATAATTATTTAAAAATGTAAAAGTAAGTTAAAAAGTTTTATATTTTTTTGCTAAGGAAAGATTCAATATGATTTTTTTGCGAGTTATTCGTAGTACGTTGTAGAGTATGAGAAGGAGACGCTGCGGCAGCCTGGGCGGTCAGGGCAGACTGTGAACATGCAAATTGCACCTACTATCAGAAGAAGGCTGTGAGCTGTGACTCGTCCTCCCGCTGACCGCTATATTCCTTCACAAGGGAGTATACTCTCACTGCCTTCTCTAAATTTTGACTGGCAGGACACATACGACTTAGTCTCGTCGCTGCCTTTTGTACCAACATCAACATATTACGGCACGTAGTAGTAGAACACGCACGCCAAGCACGCCACCTAGAAAAAACTGATTGCAAGTATGTGGTAGTTTTAGTATTCTAACATAATATATGATAATGGTAAATTAAGAACAACAACTAACTGATTTAACTAACTGTTAAAGACTGTACCTCTCTCAACCAGTTTAAGATTAAAATTAAACACTACCTAATAAATTCCCTGTAACCCTACCTTACCCCTCTATTGTCAACCCATGTCTGTTATTTTTTTAATCAACGCAGTTTGTCAACCTTTTGTATTTGTGCTGCTTTTTCAGTCATGTTCCCCCCTTTTTTTTCTTTATTTGTATTTGTTCTCAAACACATTTTATTCTTGATGCTCAATTAGTATTAAGTTCTAGATATTAATGTTCTTCCTGCCCGAAATGCATTGCGAAATAGTGGCTTTAGGCATTGTAGGTACTAGCTCTATCTATAAATCGATCCATTAATGTAACATCACTTGTATGTATGTACCTTACCTGAATAACATATTTATTTATTTGTTTAATACGGACTCTTACTACTACAGATTTGTTGATATTTTTGTGTTCTATATTTCTGTGGATAAATCTGACACTTGTAAAAAAATGTGTGTCTAGTCTTATTGCAATGCAATTTTCATATATTCATTAGTCATTGTGTTATATGGACTGATACAAAATGACATTAAAGAAGAGGTTTATGATTTTTTTTTTTTC